>PVJX010021034.1:0-32465 GCA_004027295.1 Dolichotis patagonum
CTACTTTACATGTTTTCACTTTGTAAATTGAACAACTATTTCCAAGAAGTCAGTATGTAATTTGTCAAGCAATAATTTCTTAGGTTTTTTTGTTGTTGTGCTTTTCCTTTTTTCCTTAGAATACTGTATTGTTGCTACCCTTTATTCTATTTTGTTTTGTTTTGTTGTTTTCTCTTTAAATAAAATTATTTAAAAAAAACTGTTAGGACTTTGGCAAATTTTACAGATATAATAAATGCATTTTGCATACAGGGATATGTGTGAGTCTTTTCAGGGGGAGGGACAAAATGCTGTAGTTTGTATCTAGAGGTTTCCCAAGAGCCTCACAAATTTATGAACCAAAATAAACCCTTTGTGGGGTCAGGGGTTTAGCTCAGTGGTGTAACTGCCTGTCCTGCAAGCGCGAGGTCAAGAGTTCAATCCTTGGTAGCAAAAAAACAAAACAAAACAAAACCCTTTGCCTTTTACTTTGCAGGTGTTGGGTACTGTATCTCAGCAACGAGGAAAGTAACTAAGATAGTGGGTGAGGGTATATAGAACTTCCATGTACTACATCTATAAATTTTAATATATATTGAGAATTTTAAAACTCCCCCACTCAAACTGTTTCTTTTGGATACTTATTACCACAAGTACAGAACAATTGGACTTAATAAAGTATGGGAGTTCTGTAATCATGGTAATAAATATGCAGGTGAATCAGTTTTAAACCACAATGGTCAATAAATACCTCGTCATAAAACCACAGACCCAACAGAAACATTCTAAAGAGACCCAACAGAAACTAATTCTAGAGCATGTTTAACCAATTAATTGATAACATGTCTCAATGGACATACATCTCTAGGTTAACTAAGTGGGGCAGCTCCTTCTCCAATTCAGCCTAACAGGAACACTGAGATTTGTATGTATGATGCAGGGTGATGATTTGCTGGGCCTGAACCCAGGGTCTGCCAAGGCTCTACCACCGAACCACAGTATCCCCAACCTCCAAACAGTAACTGACTCTAAAGAATGTGCTTCTAAATACTGACCAGTCAGGAACAGCTGAACCTCACCATGACTCTGCAGCTGGTGCCACCCCATTCCTGTTTTTGAAAGTTAGCCAACCGCCCAACTTATGGTTCCAAAAATCTTATACACTACCAAAAAAATGTGTTCTTCTTGGGAACACTATCAATGATCAGCATAATGCTGCTTTAAGATCCTAACAAAGTACCACCTTCTTTTTTCTGATTCAGATAACAGATGATCTCAATCTCAGATTTAAATAGTACAGAAGTAAGCCATTTTCACTGAAAAGCAAAAAAAATTACTGTTAAAAGTCAGAATAGTGGCTGCCTCCAGAGGGGGGGGGAATGTAATTAGAAATGGCCATATCTCTAATTAAATGGGCTATAATTCAAAGAAAAAAAGAACCAATATCCAATATGCTACTGGCTAGAGACAAGTAAAAGGACCACTATTACTGACAACAATAAATGGACATGAAGAGATTGTAATTATAATCATGGATTTTTATGTTCTTAAGAATACAGCCATAAAATCATCAAGAATCAGAATACAGAATTACTCATAAAAATAAGTAAATTAGTACTCAGGTGTGGTGGCGCACGCCTCTAATCCCAGCACTCAGGAGGGCCTTGGAGGCAAGGGGATCCTTGCACTTCTGAGACCAGCCTGAGCTACAAAGTAAACTCAAGGTCAGCCTAAAAAGCAGAGCAAGACCCTGTCTCAAACAGAGACTAAATAAATACATATAAAAATAAGTAAATCAAAAATTATAGTTGGATACACTTCAAGCAAACAAAATACAAACACCATAGCCTTTAAGTACTGTAAAAATAAACTTGAAAAAATCCACACAAATACATGCCTTTATAGTTACAAAGAGAATATACGTTCTTTTAAAAACGATAAAAGCATCAAGTAAATACTAAGGTACAAAGAATCATTTCAACAGGGCTAAAAAAGTAACATGTTAATTAAAATGTTACTCTTTCTATACTGCAATTTAAAAAATCAATAACCAATAATCATTTTTAAAAATACATACGTATCTGAGAGTTAAACAATAGACCTCTAAATAATCCTCTGGGATTCAGATTGATAATGAAAACACTATCAAAATTACAGAAAACACACCAAGATCTAAATGGCTATTTATGGGTTAAACACATTTATCAGAAAATATGAATGAATTAAATATTGTATGGTTACTAGTTGAAATACAAGGTTATATATCATCATACTGTTTTCTCTTTTGGTTTATTTTACAATTACATTATCAATACATTAATTCAGTCAATTTTTACTTATATTGTATACCTATTTTATACCAGGCATAGTTAGAAATAAAAATAAAATAATGAGTAAGACAAAGTCAAAGGGGAACAATAAACAAACATACAAAGCCATGGAACCCACGAAAGTTGAGCCCTAACGCTGAATGAGGGAGAACCTGACAAGGCCAGAAGGGTCAAGAGAATAATACCCAGCAGTCACACAAACAGGCAATGTTCAAAAGCAAATAAAGTCAGGGGACTAGAACTAGGGTAAGTGAAGAGTTAAAAGACAAAGGCCAAAAGGGAGGTAAAACAAAAGAAGCCAAAGATAACATGTAGGCCTAACCAATTTATCCATTAACAAAGCTGGCAAAAGAAAAGAAATCATCTATTCAGTCTCTAACTTGAGTATTTATGAAGCAATTCTAAACAATGTTAAAAAGTTAAATGAGAAACTAAAATTTCCAAGGAATCAATTATCACTCGAATGGGAAAGGAGCAATAGCTGGAAGAGAGAGGACTACATGGGAAGAGAACCTCTGGAATTTTGGCTCAGTGCAATCAAAACTTATTGAAAGCTTCCACACAGAAATTATCCATACATTTAACTGGATGCCTTACACTCTAAAATCCAGCACATCCCTTCAGTGATACCATGAAAAAGATCCGTAACCAACAGCTTTGTGCTATTCCATGGTATCTCCCCTATCAACCAACAAAAAATTTTAGCATGAGTGACTGCACTAACTTGATACTTTCCCTGTGTCCATCCAATGAAATGTGTGGGAAAAGGTAGTCTTCTCTATCAAAAGAATAGTTAAAATAATTCCAATTTAAAGAACCTCAATTTTTGGAAATCTTGTTTTTATAAAATGTACATGTTTCACCATTCTTTGAAAACTTGAGACAAAGGGCTACTTGCCAGTCCACCTGCCATAAATCTGTAACAGAGGACTTTCCAGATAGCAGAACTCACTCTGCCAATCAAGCAAGACCTCATTAAACCAGCCAATTGTGTTAGATGTCGAGGCGACATTCTTGCCAATGGAGTGAGGCACAGTGGCCACAGCATGTTAGAGATAAAAACTGAGTGGACCACCCACTTGGTGGGCTTGCTTCTTCTAGCTACATCCTTCTGTAGAAGTAAAGTTTGCCTTCCAGAGACACTGCCGAGTTTTTGTTTTCTTTTGTCCTGTTTGCAACATAAGAGTATCTGAGGCCAACAAATATGTAAATTCAATGTTACAAGCAGGTCTATCAAGAAGGGGTTATGGGAGCACTCTAAACTGGGACCACCAAGAAGGTCATGGAAGCAGGACGAAAACCAGAATACCATAGTAACTAGGAAGATACGTGAAAAATACTTATTAAATTTGTGATGAAATGAGCCTTTAGTATTATGTAACTGCCCTCTATATACTTAATAATGTTTCTTAAAATATTTTAAAAATTTGTTTCATATGATATCAACAGAGTAATACAATTCTCTTTTCTGGTCATTATTTGCTACTACGGTTTGTTTTATGTAAAACTTTCCTACATTTTATGTGCACTCTTCAAACTGAAAATGAGTTCATATTATTTTTGTCTTATGGAGCCAATACATGTTTAGATCTACCCGATGTTTTCTTTCTTGCATCTGAAACTCTTTCAAAGATCATTTTTCTTTCTCCTAGGGCATTTTTTAAGTTTACTTTGGCAACAAATTCAGAAGGAAATATGTCTATTATACCAGATTTTTAAATGTAAATTGAGTAAGCAACTGTAAGTTTCCAGTTATTTTTTTCTCACTCCTTTGAACATATTTTTCTACTGTTCTCTTGGCCACTGTTACTGTTGCTAAAAAGCAAAACTTTTTCTTTGATTTCTCTTAATATCCTGTTTAGGTTGCTGATAAACTATTTAACTGTAACCTGCTAATTGGGATTTTTATGGTAATCTTGTACTTGAGGACTTACACCATTCATTGATTGACAAATATTCTCATCTATTATCCTGGAATTGTTTTCATCTTTCTGTACCTTTTATTCTCCTAAAGTATGTATTAGCAATAGGTTAGCTCCCTTGTTTTTTTGGGGGCGGGGGTGGTATGAGCAAGGTGAACTCACAACTCCTTACTTGCCAGGCAGACACCATGCCACTAAGCTATATCCCTAGCCTTAGCCCCCTTATTCTTTATATTATATAAAGTTTTTTTTCATATTTCCTATGTGTTCATCATTTTGTGCAAAAGTTTAAGGGTTTTCTCAGTTCTGTCTCCTTGGTTACTAATTCTCAGCTATATCTAATATGCTGTTTTATCAATGGAAATTCCTATTTATTTTTACTTGAAAAGAGGTAAAAGAAATTAAGTTAAAATGAATTCTTTTTTTTTTTTTTTTTGGTACTGGGGATTGAACTCACAACCTCGTGTTTGCCAAGCAGGCATTTACACTGCTGAGCTAAACCCCCGGCCCCTAAAACAAATTCTTAAAAGTTTATAAATGCAAACATTTAGATTCACTGAACATTTTATTAAAATATGATTAGAATGAAGTTTGCCTCTGACATGTCTATATAATGAAGATAATAAAAGTATTAAAAATTTTTTATATCAGCATTTCTAACTGACTTTCAGGATATTCTTATTTTTAACTACTTAATTGCTTAACTAAATGATATGAAGTCAAATCTAACCTGGTCATTGATCTAGACTAACCAAACTATATTCCACAGAAATATTTTATTACCTCAGTTCTAGGTATTTGACAAATTTAAAAATACAACTATGTTTTTATGATGAACCCTGTACCTAGAAAAAGAATTATATTTCACTTCAGGTTTTTTCATCTTACCATGTTTGTTTTGCTTTAAAATATCTACTCTAACAGGTATAGATCCATGGACTAAAAGTTACTAACTCATTTTTCAGTCTATAATTATCTTTATTTCTACACCATTATCTAAAAATCAGACCTATATGAAAGAGGACCATTTTTATAAGTTTTATATCTCTCACAAGTATTTAAGGAATACAATTTTCAACATACTGATTTACTTAAAGGTGAAAAAAGTTACTTGGAGAAAACTTGTAATAAAGGACAATTATAGGGATTCAGTTCTTATATATGGTAGATAAGAATCCTTTTAATTACATTAAAATTTCAATTTCTTTAATATTTTAGTAAAAGTCATGATTCCTAGTCACAATCACCGTATAAGTATCAAATATATATCCGTTCTTTTTAGTTAAGCAATCGATTGCTGGGCACAAGGCTGTGTACTCCACTAATAAGGTAACTGTGTGTACTTTCCTCATAGGTACATCAAGCTCTGCTACAGGAAAGGACAATGAATCAGAAAGTAAAGAATAAAAGTTGGAGTTTAAATAGAGCAAAGTAGCACTGAGAAGTATGACTAACAAAAGACCATCACTACAGAATGAATTCAGATGTCTCAAAGAATGACAACTTAATGGTGTACCAAAAGGAGACTTAATAATTGAGGCTGAAAAGGTCACTACTTAATATTCACTACCAATTTTCTTTATGTAGAGGTCAGAATGACAGGCAATATAAAAATTAAGCATATGCATTCACCACCTTGTGTGTGTTTTTAGAATGCACAACACATTAAGGGAGGTCATATCACAGCGGGTTTGCATCTTACTTCCACTCCTCTGGTGGGTGGGCGAGCTCATACTTCTCTCTCACACTGGAGACACCCATGTCCACATGAAGCCAGTGAACCTCCTCTGACCGCAGGTGACTGAGGCGGAATCCATAGCAGGCCACGTGCTTTACTTTGTGACTGTCCACTATCTTCTGAATGATGCCCTAGAACATACCCCCACAAAAATGACTGTTACAAGCTGAAAAAAAATCTCTATCTTTAGTTAATTATCAGAAATCTTTGGTAAAAGACTATCAAGTTAAATAAATTACTTAATTTTACACATAACTCTCTGCTTCTCAAATAGCATTTTATCAGCAAGGAAAATTTTTGAAAACAAAAAGAATGCACTTCTCAATTATTTATTGATAAACAAGGTGTATAACCTTATAAATACATTTCTGCAATTCTACTATTACATCATCCCCAAACCTGTCAAAAACACACCAGCCCACCCTTTGGTCACCACTTCCTCAGACTGATCCCAAAGAGAAATTATATTTTGTGAACCAAGAACCTATATTTTGTGATATTAGGCTGCAACATTAGTATCATTTTTTAAAAACTACACATTCAAAAACATGTTTCTTATACCTAATCCGCATCCAATCTGCTGTCTATACATCTATATGCAGTCAAAAACCCCTCCTAAAATAAAACAACCAAAATCTGATGCTTACAGTGCATGTTTCCCATGATTCACAGAAGGCTACCTTAAAATGACATCACCAGGGAAAATGAGATTGGGGGAGGAGGGGTACCAGGGATTGAACTCATGACCTCACACTTGCCTGGCAGGCACTTATGCAACTGAGATAAATCCCCAGCCTCGAAAGTGAGATTTTTTTATGGTGCTATGGGAAGGAAAGCATTACAGCTGCCCCCTGCCTTGATGTGGGATATCCTCAAAAGGGCAGATGTGTGGAAAACTCAGATGGGAGTGAGATATAACCATCAACTGCCCTTTATGTGGTGGGCATGCAAAGTGCAACCTACTATACTGTCTTTTAGGTGACAAATTTTAAAATGAAGTGAGTATTATAATGAAGATGTTTATGAAAGAAATCACAAGTTTTTAAAAATCAATTAATGAAGCTATAAATAACTTACAAGACACATTTTATATTTTCCTATACACATGAAACAATTCCTTACTATAATCTGATGCTGTTAATAATACAGTAAACATATTCCCAGCCCTCCCTATTAAAGACAAAAATCACAGTATGTACCATATAAAGAAACTATGTGATACAATATGTGCAATAGGCTGACGCCTTGTGCTTTTCCTTATCACCTATATATGGCAAGCCTGACCACATGCTGAATGGATGTGCCTTCCTTTCAGAAGGCACAACTCCAGTTAGAAGTCTTGTATCGATAGAGAGAGTAGCAGAAAGGTATGAAGGGAAGGACAGAGGGGACAGACATATATTAGAGAGAATATGTAAAAAAGTACCAGGTTACAAGAGTCCAAGACAAATTCATAAGAAATATGAACTCTCATAAAGACAGAAAGATGAGCATAGTGTATATGTCTATAACCCAAGCACTCTTGACAGGCGAGGCAGAAGGATTACAAGGTCAAGCCTAGCTTGGTCAACTTAGCTATTTAGTTAGATGCTTTCTCAAAACTAAAACAACTAAAAAAAAACACTGTAGAACAATTTTTTAAAACCCCACAACTAAAATAAGTTTAAAAAAAAAACTTAAAGCAATTTTAAAAAAAGACAATGCAGGTATATAGCTCAGTGTGAAGGCCTGGGTTCAATTCCTACCATCACCAAAAACAAAGACTACAGACATCTATGTGGAACTGTGATAGGCATAAAGTGTCTTTTCTGGCTTTTTGACAAAGGACTAGAAATCCTCCCTCACTACAGATGACAGTACATTGTATCCTATACAAAAGTGTCCAGCAAAGGGAGTCAGTGGGAGCTGAGATCAGCCAGTGTTGCAATCTGCTAATCTTGTGTGGGGGAGCATCTTTAATAATTCTTTCTTTCTTTGTGTACATATGTAATTTTATTGTAACAAAGCAACTTGGACACTCGGAAAGTTTAAAAGTGTGCAATGCCTTTTCCTTTCCAGTGAACATATACACACACAAAAACAATTTACAAATAAACCAAAAGGGCTGGGGATTTAGCTCAGTGGCATGAGCGCCTACCTGGCAAGGTCATGAGCTCAATCCCTAGTACAAATAAATAAATAACCCAATAAAACTTCAATAAAGAATGGCAAATCCAAATACAACCTAACAGGTTCTGCTGATTCTCCCACACTGTGGCAGGGCTCAAGTCATTATTAGGAAAGAATTTTATTTTACAAGTGTCATCATAAACTGCAAGGATATTTGCTAATGTTATGATTGTCAAATGTCTGCTTAACCCACCAAAACATCTTGAAAACAACCGTTTGCTGACTTTCTATATCACATTTTTTAGTATTTTGTTTTTTAAGCAAAAGAAAGCAGACATGAACATGTTGGTACATAAAGATACAGTGTAATCTCTGAGCCTAATATACAAAGAAAGGAGAAAAAAGCTAGAATTCTATTGTTATGTAGCAGCACAGAACCCTTAATCTTCCAGCAGAACAAAGGGGGCTGCAATTTTCTTCTTCCCATAAAACACAATGATGTGATTGCATACAAGAAGAGATAAAAATAAATTTAGAACAGAAGGTTGCAGAGACTCTTTTCCCACTGTATTCTGCTCAAGGTATCTCCTCACAGAGTAAGTCAAGGACCATGGCATGTGAGAAAAAAGAGACCTCAAAAGGAGGGTAACTGAGCACAAGAGGGTAAGGAAGACAAGACTGCAACTTGCTCCCAGGGACTGAAGAAAAAAAATCGTTTTAAAAGAAAAAAGGCTGGAATCCATCAGCATTCAACTAGTCATCTTCTTCATCTCCTTTTCGTTCTGCCCTTCATCATCACTTTCACCTGCTTTGCCTGCATGACTCTTCCTCATCAGCATCTTTCATCATTATCTTCTTCCCCTTCCTTGTCACTTACACCAGGAACGAAGTAGTACTGCAATGGATATGGCCAAATATCATCTTTGATGTTCTCTCGTAACACCTCTCTCATCTCTCTCATCTACACCTGCATCAGAATGGTTAGTAAACTAGGTACAGAAGTGCTTAGATTCTTCATGTGTCTCTTTCTATTAGCTTTAGTCAATGTATGGCTTGATTCAAGGCTTTTCTCAAGTCCTTTCAGATTTCTATTTGATTTCAGTGAACTTTGAAGATGGATCATCATTCTCATTCAGATGAAATTCTTTGGAGAGAATTTTTATTTTCAAAGTAAGGAGTTTCATCAAAATAAAAATCTATTCTGTAACCCAATTTTATATCTTCAAATTCTGTCACTTTGACTCTGGTCAAATAATGCTGTGCTTCTCCATCTTTCTCCCCAAGCAGTGCAGACACTTGTAGATGGTTAGCAAATGTTGCTGCCCCAAAATTTGGAATTTTGGCAATCAATTCTAACCTCTTCTAGAAAGATGGTTGGTGGAGTTTATTATATTATTACTATTCTACATTCAGTACCTCCTCAATGGCTTGTTCTGTAAGTTTATTTCATATTACCCTTATCAGTAAGTTCAGTTGCTTCTTGCTGTTCTTTTTCTCCCTATGTAAGCATGGCAAGGCTAATACATCCTCAGACTTGGGCGCTGGATGCTGTCTGGGATTCTCGAAGGGAGGGGTAAGGGTGAATTAAGACTGGCACTTGGGAGCCATGACAAGAGGGAAGTCCCATTACCAGCCCTAGGGTTGTCTAGAGCCACAGATAGTAGCTCAAGAATACTTGTTTGATTCTCTTTAAGGCAACTTCTCCAACTTCTTCATGACAACACACATATTCCTAAATTACAAAAGAAGGGAGCTGGCACAGTCTGATACTTTCCACAAAAAAGCCTTTGTCTTCCTCTTCCAACTCAGCAAGTTCAAAAGCCAGGGCACACCAATGCCAGTCACCCCTGGTATAGCAGAGGTCTGACACATAAACATTTTCAGTTCAGTCACTATACACCAACACCAATCACCCTTGGTGCAGAAACGTGCCACATCAACCCTTTCAGTTCATAGTCACTGCACAATAATGCCAGTCACCCTTGGTTGACCACAAATCTGACACACCAGTGCTTTCAGTTTACATGTGCTGCACACCAACACGATTTAGTTTCAGCAGTGTATCACATCAACTCTTTCAGTTCACAGCACTGCACACCAATGCTGGTCACATTTGGCACAGCACTGGCTTGTCACGTTACCTACTTATAACTCATTTCTAGTATGATTCAGGAGCAACTTACCTCTTGTTAAACTGATAACCATTTTATGCCTCTATCTCTAATCAGCTATGTCATTTCACCTGGCCTGTATTTCTCCATGCCCAATGACATGTATAACGCCCTATAAGGGAAAAATCCTCATACTTAAAATTTGTTATCAATGATACTCTAGAGGACATACTACTTTTCTGGATGCCATCCCTAATGACCCCAGGAAAAGAACCAAATATATACGATTCTGGATAACTCAACAAATAACTCTGAGAACTACTTAACATATTCATCAGACATTAAAATTCTACCATTTTTGTGGAAACATTCAAATACATGCATACAGTACCACTGGAATATACTCATTTAGAAATGTGACTTCCTAGGCAGATAACAGGACATAAGTTTATAATATGCAGCTAAAGCTAGCTGAATTACATTTCCTTTCTCATCCTAGCTTTGCAGCCTCATGACAATCTGATTTTATAAAATATAAAATCATATTTGGTTACCCTAAAACCTCCCTTTCTCCACCTATCCCAGCCTAGAAATATATAGTTTTCTGAATCCTCACAGTAGATATTTTGGAAAACAAATTCTTCTTTAATGTCTAAAATAACAGAAGCCATGAATACATCATATCTTTTGTCAGGAACACAGCACAGTCATCTTACCACTGGTGGGTGGTTTGTTACTTGTTTGTGGGGAGAAAGGGAGGTACAAAAGGTACAAAAGGTACAAAAGGAAAAAATACTGCTATGAACATTCTTTTAGGTATAGTCATATAGTCATATCTATGTATGAATACTTCATAGAAAGATACAGAAGGTCACAAGCTATTGAGATGGAAACATTTTTTAAGGACAGGTTGGTCATGAACAAAACCACTAATTACACCTAACACACAATATTAGAGACTGTCCTACATCTCACATTAATAATAAGTAAAATCAATCTTAAAATGTTGATGAATAAAACCAAAAGCCACTCAGCATTTCACTAATACAATTTAATTTCCCTGATTACTTGCTAGTGTGATCAGGCTGCAATTGCCTTTATGACTTTACTTGATTTAGTTTGCATGTTAGTTTACCATCCTAACATCTGCTATAGAAATCCATCTAAAAGTTCTCCAAGACAAATGCACATTTGTCTCTTGAAAACGTAGGCATTTTATTAGTTCCCTCTTGGTGCTTTAACCACAAATCCTTAACACATTCCTGCTGACCTGCATGAATGTCCCTCTGGGCAGCTGTTACCAGTGGTGATACAAATGGATCTAATCATGTTTATAAAAATCTTTTTATTAATAGACTAAAAAGTTAACCAAAGGGACAGTCCTGCATGTACCAACAGTGGTTCAAGCTGCCTGGCAGCCAGATATATGAATCATTGCTCTGTGGTGGATTAATGGTCAACCTAAGTAGGAATGTCCAGCTAACTGAGTCAGCATGGTTCTGGCATGAAACACCCACCTGAGGACAGCTGCCTGAATGATATAAACAGAGAACGAGAGAGGAAGATTGCATACTGCTGATTTTTGAAGAAGGTATTTTCTGACAATTTTCCATCAAAGGATGTTGGCTGCTGCCTTCCTTTGAGAGCTTCAATCCTCAGCTACATTTTGCACATTGTCTCGTGGCTTCCAGTGCAGAACTCTCAGCATTCTGGCACAGATCCTTTACCCTGCCAGCACAAACTTTCCAGCTTCTACCACTGGCCCTTTGGTCTTTCCAGTGTAGATCTTTGATACTGATTTGCACAGGACATTAGTGTGGGCTCCAAGCCCTTGACTGGCTTTGTCAGGTCTCCAATGTACAGATGAATGTTTTTCACTTTTCTACATCTGACTTTAGTAAGCACGAAAACAGGCCCCATTATGAACATGTTAAAACAACACAAATGTATTATCTTTCAGATCCAGATAACATAACTCTGAAATGTGAATCAACGGGCTAAAGTCACAGTGTCAGCAAGGTGTGTCACGCTCCAGAGGCTATGCACTTGCCTGCTCCAAGTTCTGGGGGCCACCTATACTCCATGGTTCATATTCATTCTTGTCTCCACTTCAAAGCCAGCAATACTATTTCTGACCCTTCATCTGTGAGAACTTTCTTCTAACCACAGCCAGGAAAGGTTGTGTCCATTAAGGACTCAGGATCTTCCTATGTCAAGGTCATACCAGCAAAGTGCCCTTGGTCATCTGGGAGAACACAAGCACAGGCTGGTTCTGTAGACATCTTTAGGGGCTACCCTTTTGCCTGTCACAAACACCCCAAGGAGCTAGTGATGAAGAATTCATCTTCCTTGTGCTGTCATTTCACTCTCCTTAACACAGGTTTTTCTTTAGCCTGTCCTTAGGCTTTTCTCAACTCTCAGACATCAAGTCCTTCCTGGCATCCAAAATCATTTGCATCCATAACCGTGAGTGTTCAAATTTTGAAAATAAATTTTTTCTTAGTGCCTGTTAATTTAAAAAGTTACTGAGTTTCAATGTGGTATTTTATATGTATCATATCCATCTTCTCACTATCCCTCCAAATGCTCATTCCTGCCTTTATTCCATTCCTCATCTAATAAAGAGTATCTCCTCTACTTCTGTGCCATCTTTTTTTCCCTAAAGATTCTACATACTAGGGAAAACATGATCCTTGTCTTTGTGAAACTTACGTCACAACATGATTAGCTTCAGTTCCATTCTCCTGCATAGTAGGAGTGGACTAATATTCCACTGTGTAAATATACCACATTATCTTTATCTATTCATCCATAAGAAGGCACCCAGCCTAGCTCCATATCTTGGCTATTGTGAACTGTGCTGCAAAACATATGGATATGCAGGTATCTCTCAGTACTCTGATTTAACTACTTTGGGCATATATCAGAGTGGAGCAACTGCATCATATCGTAGTTCTACTTTTAGTTTCATAGGAACTTCCATACCAATTTCTATATTTGCCATATTGACTTACATTCTCATTAGTAATAGTGAAGATTACTCCCACATCACATCTGTGCCAGAATTTGTTTTGTATTTTTGATGACAGCCATTCCGACTGCTGTGAGATGAAATTTTGATGTAATAGTTTTGATTTTCATTGTCCTAATGGCTAAATATGTTAAACATTTTTTCATGTAATTATTGGCAATTCCTCTGCCAACTTACTGATTGCCCTGTCATGGGCTCTGTGTGTGTGTGTGTGTGTGTGTGTGTGTGTGTGTGTGTGTGTGTGTACACATGCACGTGTATGCCTGGCTGCTTTTTGAACTATCTTATAAATCCCAGATACCGTAAGAAGCCTGGGTAGAGATTTTCTCCCTTTCTGAAGGCTGTCTCAACTCTGCTGGTTGTTTGCTTTGCAAAATCTTTTTAATCTGACGTAGTTTCATGTGCTGATTCTTGGTATTATTTGCTATACTACTGGAAGTCTTAGCCTGTGCCTATTTGTAATGGCTTGTGTCTAAATGTGTCTCCCTCTACCTGCACCCCTAAAAGCCTCATGCAGTCACAGGTAGGGCTTTTTCATAGGTGGCTGGAACCAGTGTGTGAGGCTTGGATTAAGGGCACGTGATTACTAAATCAGTCCAGTGGTAGGTTTGGCATATAATTCTGAGTGTGGATACTAGCAAGGTCCACCCTATCTGTGAGTGCTACCTGCCCCTAAAGTCATGTAGCCTGGATATAATATAAGGGATAGAAAGAGGGCTGGTGGGGTCACTTGTAACTTGCTGCCTTCTACCTGCCATAAACTGTTTCTCCTCTGTGATGCCCCTTGACCCTGCCACACTGCCTTGGAGTCATCCAACTATGAACTGAAACCTCTATAACAATGAGCCAACTAAACATTTCTTCCTTTAACTTTGGGCGTCACGTAAAGTAACTAAGACACTATGACCTCAAGTGTTTCTCCTGTTATCTTCTAGAAGTTTCAAAGTTTCAAGACTTATATTTAGACCTTGCATCCATTTGGAACAGAAATAGGGATCTTATTTCACTATTCTATGCACATCCATCCACCTGTTCTTCCATTGTAGAAGACCTTACATTTCTGATTCACAAGCCATGACAACTAAAAATGAACACTGGGCTACTCAGAAGGTCCTCCAGGGAACAAGCTACAGCTGAACACAGGGAAAACTATCCAAAGGTTCTCTTCTCCTATGGAAAGAACTCGCTTGTGCTCTCAGAACTCACTTGTGCATTTTCCCACTCCAATCAGAAGACCGATTTTAAAGTTAAACACAATATTACTTTCCACTACTATTCTTCCCATTATGAACCAGGTACTGTTAATAATTAGTATTAACTCACTTTCATATACAGGGCAAGGTGCTGCAGCACCTTATCACCTCAGCTACTCCAGGAGGCATATAAAGGTGTATCACAAATTTGAGACCACACTCCGTAAATGTCATGTAGAGCATGTGGAAATAATAGCCTCTTTTGTTTATCGAAACAAAAATAATACTCCTCTGACCTTCCATGAAGTAAGATAAGAGGTCAGAGGTGGGAAGACAGAAGGTTTGCTGAGGATACCAGATGGGACTCCAGAGAGTACTCTAGAGCAGTTGGGACAGAGGCTGAGAACCTGAGCCAGGTTGTAAGATGTGTGGCTACAGATGAGGTAGAGACAGAAAGATCAAGGATTAATGTGCAATTTCCAATGTCTTCTAATTTGACAAAAATGTTTACTTAAAGTATGTTTATGCAATTACACTAGTTGATAAATTCACTAAAGCATGACTAGAATCACTGACTAGATAGAACAATAGTTTAAAAAAAAACTTATGAGGAGTATTTTCCAAGAACTCAGTTGTGACACAATCTGTAACAGATTTCCATCCTCCTCCCCAGACTTGACTCCTGAACACAAAATGAGATGTTCTAGGCCTTGTAATATATTTTTTAAATATAAATGACAAGTGAGTGACAAAAACACCAGTGAAGTTCCTGGAAGAAGGCAGACTGATAAGCTGCAGAGAAAGAGCCTCTCTGAGATGTACTGTCCAAACACTGAAATGTAGCAATGTGAGAAAGACAAGAGGAAAGGAAGTGGATGCCTTGAACTCAGAAACAATCTGAATTCAGGGTTGGAGCTCATGGGGAGAGCGAAGAAAGAAAGTTCAACAAAGAGGAGGTAATAGGCAGCACCTTCTCCCACAGTTGGGACTCACTTAGTGGGAGGAGTGGATCAAACCTGTAAACATATAGTGACTTCTGGCAAACCCAGATGACTCCATAAAGAGATTCAGCAGTGCAATAGAAGAGGTGTACCCTGTGGACTGCACTGGCTGGTGAGTGGACTGCATGTGGCCAAGAGCAGGAGAAGGTGATGGGCCAGGAGTCATCTTGGAGGGGACAAACTGAGCACACAACTCAGAATAATTTCTGGTTCCATCAAGCAGTTCCCAGCTGAAGCCTGCAGCAGGTGCACTGACTGCTGTATGCTGAACAGGTCTGGTTTCAGCATCACGCTTAAAAACCCACCTATGCCAGGCGTAGTGGCACACTCCTGTAACCCCAGCTCTTGGGAGACTGAGGCTGTAGGATCGTTGCAAGTTCAAGACCAGCCTGGGCTACAAAGTGCGCACATGGCCAGCCTGAACTGTATAATGAGACCCTGTCTAAAAACACACACACACACACACACACACACACACACACACACACCCCTGAACATCAGGGGAAATAAAGGTGCAGGCTAACTGACATCACCGACTATGCTGACATAAAGTTATTGCTGGTTTACCGCAATAAATCAACACGGATCTGAACTCTGCTTCCACACGTTGTCTATCAGTGACAGCAGACACAAACCTTGAAGTAAACTTTTTTCTTCTTCCCCTGGGTATTTTTCCTTTGTTTGATCTTGTTCTTAAACGTGTGAACATGGCTTCTAGTTCTCTGCAGTTGTTTTGTTCTTCATTTCTTCGTTCTCTTTTTCCCTCCTGTCTTCTGGTATCAATTTCCCAAAGTTTGTGTGATCCTCCTTTGTCATACAGCCTTGTTTCTAATGTCTTCCACTTTTTTTTTAATTTCTCAATTTTTTTTCCCTAAACTCCCTTTAAATTTTTTCCCCAGAGAAAATTTGGTATATTGAGGGCTTAATTACTGCATACAACTTTCTAGTTTGTTTCAGATTTTGTTATATAACCACAAAACTAGTTTACACGGTTAAAGGTGGCAAATTAAGGTTTATCTCAGTTTGTCATCTTTTGGCTGTTTGATGCTATTGTTATTGCTGACAGTACCACTTTAACTGAACTGACATAACTGTTCTAACTAGCTGTTCTTCCTGCTATACCAAGAATGAGATTGCCTAAGGGTCACAAATACTGTGGGCCAATGCCAAAAAATCAGGGGCTGGGACAACCTGGCAGCAACATCTCATACCCAATAAATTAAAGAAGTAGGATCTTGGTACAGAATCAAAACCCAAAAACCAGCTATGCCGGGAGTAGACACCTCTGAAAAGTAGTCATTTCTTAAAGGTTCTAAATATTAACAATAAAGCTACTATCCATAGGCCATTTACAATCAACAACCCAGTAATAAAACAAATACAAGATGAAAAGGAAGAGGGAAAAAGAAGGAGGGTGAGCAGGAGGAGGAGAGGGAGATGGGAAAGGGAGGAGGGTAAGAAGGGGTGAGGAGGAGGAGAAGGGAAGAAGAGGGGACAAGAAGAGGGAGAGAGGAAGAAGAAAAGAAGAAGGGAAGAATACAAGAGAAAGAACAAGGAGAAGAAAAGAAGAAGAGGAACAAAATGAGAAGACACTTAACATGGAAACCCAGAAACCAAGTTCACCAAAGTCAAACCCAGGGGGCAATGAGGTGGGACAATCTGAAAGCCACTCACCTGGTCTCTCTAAAATGGTGACAACAAAACAAATCAACAAGGTTGTAGAAAACATCAGAACAGAAATAATTTCTCAGATAACTACAGAGATGGTAAACAAAATGAAAAATATGCTTTGACACTCTACAGCAGATATAGGCAAAAAAATATATAAATATATGGATATATGGATATATATATATGGAGAGAGAGAGAGAGAGAGAGAGAGAGAGAGAGAGAGAGAGAGAGAGAGAGAGAGATGGAGGACAACTAAGAAAAATGATGAAAACCATGAATCCCCAAATATAAGAAAGAGATTGGATCCATAAAACAGACCCAAACAGATATCCAGGACACTAAAAATTCCATTGAAAATAACTGCAGCAGAATAAATCTCAGATACAGAAGACACACTTGCAGTTAGCAATAGTGAAAAGAAAGATTTCTTTAAAATTGCAAGGGACCACAAAAAATCAATCCAGTAGCTGCTAGATGGTGTACAGAAGAGTAACATAATATTGACTGGAGTCACTGAAACAATAGGAGATAGAACAAATGATATTTTTTTTAAAAAACCCTATTCGAAGATGTTATTGTAGAAAACCTCCCTAACAGAGAAAAAAAGAATTTGACATACAGATAACAGAGGCATACAGTAATCCATCTAATCACGATCAAACAAACAAACCACATCAAGAAATATAACAGTGAAGATTCCAGAAATTCAACACAACAGAATATTAAAAGCTACTAGAGAAAAAATATCACCTATAAAAAAAAGCCCATCAGAATCACAGCTGGCTTCTCAACACAAACCCTGAAGTCAATGAGCGCTTGAAGTATTTCAAGCCCTACCAAAAAACCAACCTTGAACACAGGTTAATGTAGCCTGCAAAACTATCTTTCAAAATTGATGAAGAAATGAGGTATTCCCACAAAAACATCTGATAAATACTCCAAACAATACTCCAAAACAACATTCCAACATGTTCTGAAGGATATTCTAGAAAAAAATAACAAGGGCTGCAACTCTATGAACCCCATCAGGATGAATCCATCAGACAAGGCAAACAATTAAACAAAGGGTGGGAAAAAGAAGAACCAGTAAAAAGAAAATCACATGACAAGGATAAGTCAATACATATCAGTTATAACCATCAACATTAATAGTCTCAGTTCACCAATTAAAAAAAACAAGACTGGCAGAACTGATCAAAAAACAAGATCCAACAATATACTGCATACAAGAAACACATTTATTTCTAAAAGGAATGCACAGACTGAAAGGCAAAGGAAAGAAAACAGCAGCAACCTGGAAAAAAGCAGGGGTAGCTATTCTATTTGTAGGTAAAGTGGATTTCAAGGCAAGGTCACTACATCCTTGTAAAGGGAATAATCCAAGAAAACACATAACAATCAACAAATACCGGTGCACCCAACTATATAAAACAAATATAATTAATGAGCATGAAAAGTAAAATAAGCGAAACAACACAATTGTAATGGGGGAGCTTAATATGTCACTGTCACAAACAGATTAACTAGATAAAAAACATCAAAAATGAAATACCAGCACTAAACCAAACTTTTGAACAAATAAACTTCAGTAGATGTCTACAGTGTTCCACCCCAAAATATAAAAATCCACATTCTTCTCAACGGCACACAGGACATTCCCCAAAAGGGACCACATACTAGTTTATACAAAATGCTTAAGTTAATGCAAAGAAATTCAATTATCCCTTGCATATTACTAGAGCATAGAGCAATGAAACTGGAAATCAATGGGGAAAAAAAAGCCCCACAAAAACATCATAAATACATGGAAAAAAAATAACACTCTCCTAAACAAATAATGGGTCACAGATCAAATTAAAGAAGGAATTATACAGTTTCTACAATTAAATGATAATGACAATACCAAATACTGGAACTTACAGGACACAATGAAAGCAGTCCTCTGAAGTAAATTAATAGCAGTGAATACCTGTATCAGGAAAACAGAGTGATTCAAATCAACAACTTTTGTTGAACCTCAAGCTTCTAGAAAAAGAGCAGGATAAACCCAAAGTTCATATGGGAGAAGAAATTATAATGATCAGAGCAAAAATTAATGCAATGGAGACTAAAAAAAAAAATACAAAGAATCAATGAATCAAAGACTTAGTTCTTTGAAAGATTAAAGAAAACTGACAGACCTTTAGTCAATCTTATAAAAGAAAGGTAAAAAAAGACTCAAATCCACAGTTAGGAATGAAAAGGGTGAAATCACTATAGATCCTGCGGAAATCCAGAAGATCATATATTCCTGCTTCAATAACTTATATTCTAATAAGATGAAAAATGCAGAAGCAATGGACTGGCTCTTAGACACATATAAATTGGCAAAGCTGAATCAAGAAGATATAAACATGCTAAATAAACCAATAATCAGTGAAATTGATGATGTAATTAAAAACCTACCAACAAAGAAAAGCCCAAGCCCTGACAGATTCTCTGCTGAAGTCTATAAGAAATTTAGAACACCTAATTCCACTACTTCTCAAACTCTTTAATGCAGTTAAAAGGAAGCAATATTCCCAAACTCATTCCTATAAGCAAGCATTTCCCTGATACCAAAACCAGAGAGGGACCAATAAAGAAAGTGAACCACATGTCCATCTCCCTAATGAAAATAGAAGCAAAAATTCTCAGTAACACATTGGCAAACAAAATGCAGCAAATCATCAAAAACATTATACATAATGACCAAGTAGAATTCATCCAGGGATGTGAGTGAGGATGGTTTAACATATGCAAATCAATACACATAATAAACCATATACAGAGCCAAGGAAAAACACCACATGATGATCTCAACAGATGCAGAAAAAGCAACTGACAAAGTCCAGCACCCATTTATAATAAAACTTGAGACCATTATCGTAAGTGAAATAAATTGGACACACATATGTAAATGCCACATTGCTTCTCTGAAACTGAAAGTATAAATAGGGACCAAAATGTGTAACAGGTATAGTAAAATAGGAAGAAAATGTTCAAAAGTGCAGGGGAAGGTAAAAAGCAAAGAAGGGAAATGTTTTAAAAATTTAGAAAAGGAGGAAAAAATGGAAAGAAAGCTTTTGTAAATGGAGACGAGGACAGGGAATGGGGAAAAAAGACAAGTTATATCATGCACAGGTATAAATTCTCTATGATAAATGTGATCATTATATGTATCTAAAATGTACCAAAGAAGTCTTGGAGGAAAACAATTTTTCAGGATAGGAAGAATGTAAAATTTGCTTATGATATACTTGTAAATCCTTTCGATGTAGGTATTTATATTTTGGCTGGCAGTGTAACTTCACTGCCAATACAAGGTCTAATACAGTGCTGTAGTTGCTCAATAATTTATAATGCATGAATAAACAAGAGTTCATGTATCCATCATTACACTAATTGGTGTAACTCTGGAACCAGGGGCTACTGTCTTAGGTACCTGTAGTGGCAAACACTGTGCTCAAGTAAAACTAAATAAATGTTTAATTAAATTGAAAAAAGAAAAGAAAAGAAAAATCAGGACAGTGAGGCATAGCTTCAGAGAGGCATGTTTTTAGCTGCTGATTCAGTATCTTGCAGGTTGAAAGTCTACTAAGGCTTTCGATTTCTGCAACCACATTTCTAGATTGAATTTCTGTTAGCAGCACTGTATTTTATCCAGAGTGTCAAATTATCAGGAAGTCTCTACTGATGAATACACATGCTGTGACTGCTTGCTCTGCTAGAGATGCTGCTGATACGTAAAGTCCAAGGGTCACTGTTGTTACAGAACTTAATGTCAGAAGGGCAAAACATAAGAAATGGGCAAAACAAATCAAGAACAAGATAATTTCTTTAAGGATAAATAATCTGAAGAAAATCTAACAAAACAAAAATGGTGTGCACAAAGGAGCATTTTTAGAATGGAATAACAATAGAATGAATGAGGGAAGTCACAGACAAGGAGCCAGAGCTTATAGATCTTTGTACATTACTGAAGGAAATTAACTTTTACTCTGAGAGCAGTTCAAAAATCACGAAAAATAAGGTGAATGACTGGCACAGCAGGAGTCAGAGGCCATGATGAGAATAGGCAGGTGGGTCTCCTGAAGGGTGACATTGTTGTCCCTTAAGAATGCAGTGATAGTAGGGTATAGTGGCGTACTCCCACAATCCCAGCACTCAAGAGGCTGGGGTCAGGAGGATAGTTCCAAGTTTGAGACCAGCCAGTGGTACAAAGTGAGCCCAAGGCCAGCCTAAACCACATAGCAAGACCCTGTCTCAAAAGAACCAAAAAAAAAAAAAAAAAAAAGAATGCATGGTGACATATTTCAGTTTTCATTTGAGCAAGATCATTATGGTTGTTGGACTGTGAGAAGATAGAGGGTGTAGACAAACAAGATGCCAGTTGGCAGATGTGATAATGTATCTCAGAGACAGAAAGTGGCACAAAGAATGCTACGGTATTGTAGGGCCTATGAAAGGGGTGATGATACAAACAGGATTAGCTCGATATACATAAAAGCAAAGGGTTATAAAACATGGTTCCAAGGGACTCAAAAGGGGGATAATCCTAGCCTGAAGCACTGGATGGCTTTCCTGGAGTAAGGGGTGAAGAAAAGGAGGGAAAAGAAAGAGTGTAAGTTCTCAAGTATTGGCGAGAGAATAAAGAAAGCTAAGAAGGTATGAAACGGCTATTTGGAAGAGCAGGACTGGGCAGTACAGGCATCATTCAAAGACTTTGCAGGTTCAATTCTTCAATTCGGTACCATCAGAATAAATCAAATATCACAATAAAGCAAGTAACATATCTTTGCTATCAAGTACATGTGAAAATTATGTTTATACTATACTATAGTCTATGAAATATACAGGAACATTATGTCTCAAAAACCTATGTACAAACCAGGTGTGGCAGCATATTCCTGTAATCCCAGCACTCTGGGAAGCTAAGGCAGGAGGATTACAAACTCAAATCTTGCCTGAGAAAAATTTAAAAACTATCAAAAATAATTTTTAAAAAAGGCTAATGATACATCTCAGTGCGAAGGCCCTAAGTTCAACCCCCAGTGCCAGAAAATAAAGAAAAAAATGTTAGATGCATACAATGTACTTATCTTAAGGTTTATTGTTAAAAGTGCTGAGATGAGCCATCAGTGACTCCTAATGTTCCTGCTCACGGAGGTCTCACCTAGATGCTGATAGCTACTGTCTCCTCATAGTGGTGTTTACTGAAGGGTGGGAAGGCTATGGAAATTTCTTAAAATAAAGGCAACAATGAAGTTTGCCACAGCAGTTGACTCTTCCCATCACAAAAGATTTCTCTGCAACAGGTGAGGCTGGTACTTTACCCACAGAACCCCTCCCAAATTTGAATCAATCTTCTCAAAATCTGCCACTACTCTATTAAGTTTATGGGCTAGTCTAAATTCTTTATCACTTCAATAATGTGCACATCATCTTCCTCAAGAGTAGATTCTCTTCCTAGAAATGACTTTCTTTGCTCATCCATAAGGAACTCCTCATATATTAGTTTTATCGAGAGATTACAGTGCAGATCTTAGGTGCTTAGTCTAACTCTAGTTATTTTGTTATTTCCAAAACATCTATAGTTATTCCTCTACTGAAGTCCTGAAAACTCTCAAACTGGAATCAACTTGTTCCAATCTCGTATTAATGATATTCTGACCTCTTCCTGTGTGAATCATAAATTCTTAGTTGCATCTAGAATAGTGTACCATTTTCACAAAATTTTCCATTTACTTTGCCAAAATCCATCAGAGGAATCACCACCTATAGCAGCTGTTGTTTTACAAATAAAATGGATTTCTTAAATAGTAAGACTTGACATTCAAAATTACTCTTTGATCTCTGAACTGCATAATGCATAGGTATCACATGGTAGCAAGCATAAAAACTTACTTTTCTTTTACATCTCCACTGGAACTCTTGAGTGACCTGGTGCATTATAATGAGCACTAAGATTCAGTAAATCATGCTGCAAACAGGTGTGCTACATACAGGCCTTATTGTTCCACTTAAAGAGCACAAGCAGAGTAGATTTAGAATAACACTTAAGGACCTTAGGATATTTAAAATAGCTTAATTTCACCAGTTACATTAGCACTAACAAGGGAGTCAGCCTATGCTTTGAAGCTTTGAAGTCAAGCAATGACTTCTTTCTAGCTATGAAAGTCCTAAAAGGCATCTTCTTCCAAGAGGTTATTTCATCCACACTGAAAATCTGTCCATTAGCATAGTCATTTCAACTGTTATCTTAACTAGATCTGGAAAAATTGCTGCAGCTTCTACATTAACACTGCTGCTTCAACTTGAATTTTTGTTTCATGGATGGAGGTAGCTGCTTTCGTTAAATCTCATGAATTAACCTCTGCTAGCTTTTAAACTTTTCTTTGGTGGCTTTCTCATCTCTCTGACTTCATAAAATTGAAAAGACCTATTAGAAGAGAACTGAATTAGAACAGAAGTGAGAGCCTTGCTTTGGATTGGGCTTTGGCTTAAAGGAATGCTGTGGATAGTCTGATCTTGGTCCTTGAAACTTTCTCCATATCAGTCTAAGGCTGTTTCACCTGCTTGTAATTCATGTGTATACTGGGACAGCAATATTTTATTTTTTCCACAACTTTTCTTTTGCATTCACAACTTGGCTTTTGATAAAGGAGACCTATCTTCAATCACAGCTTTTGACAAGCCTTCCTCATGAAATTTACATTTCTAGCTTTTGATTTAAAATGACAGACATACAACTCTTCCTTTCATTTGAACACTTTAGAGACTACTATAGAGTTGTTAACTGGCACAGCTTCAATACTCTTGTCTCGGAATAGGGAAACTAGAAGAGAGGGAGAGATAGGAAATGGTCAGATGGCAAAGTAGTCAGAATACAAATATAATTTATTAAGTCTGCAGTCTTACAAGGATGCAGTTCATTGAGTCCCCATGCAATTACAAAATAGCATCAAAGATCACTAGACACAGTTCACCAGAAAACATATAATAATGACTTTAAAAGCCTGAAATATTATGAGAATTAACAAAATGTGACAGAGACATAAAATGAAGAAGTAATGTTGAAAAACGATGCCAAAAAGACATGTGCAGCACAAGACTGACATCAACTTTTAATTTGTTGTTGTTGGTGGTGTTGTTTTAAGTATTATCTGTGAAGTGCAATGAAGCACAGCATGATAATGAGGTAAGCAACAAGGCTGTAAATCTAGGAGACCTATCAGTCAGGGTACAGGCACAGAACAGACAGAAAAAATGGTAAAAATCTCAGTTACAGCTTTAAAAGACAACAACAAAGTAAAAAAAAAGTACAGGGAGTCCACATTGAGCAGCAGTGTGATGTTGAGCCTCAGCTTTTAGCATCATTCCAAGTGGTAGAAGAATGTCTAGAATCTGGGCTCACTTTCCTTGCTCCACTGTATCATCAGTCTTTTGAATGGCAGCTTGTGATACTATTTTTCTATACTTTCTCTGGAGGTACCTCCATTTCTGATTTTCTTGAATGATAATCTGGTATCAGGTCCTAGTCTGAGGTAGAATTTTCCTGAGTCTTCTGAAGATGTTATTCTTATATTTTCTTGACCTGGCTTTGCTTATGGAAGGTCTGGGTAAATGGCATACCTTTCCCTAGGAAATGCTCTCTTAGGTAGAATGTGGAATGTTCGCTAAGTCACTATACTTAAGTATCACTACAATGTTTCTAAATGAACTACCTTAACACTGTACAGCCTGGGTTAATCTTAGCTCTTCTAGACTGAACCCACACTTATCTCCAGAGCAGCTTAGAAGATAAGTTCTGACCAAGGTAAGTGATGTCTGCAACATTAACAGTCTGGTAGCATTGTTTAGTAATCATTATTGGATTTATGACTTGCACATGGTCTTGCTAGTGCCTGGGTAACTGCACATGGCAGGCTGCTCAGGCAGGTGCAGAGTGCCTATGTGACCATCTCACAGACACAACACCACAAGGTAGGGAAGCTTCCTCATAATGAGGCGCTACACATGAAGCCAGTGATGGTCTTCAATCTGGAGAAAGAACATATCCTACATCCAGATGCTTGCCCCTGATATCACTAGCTCCATGAAATAAGTGTCATTATACTTCACTGTGGCTATATTTGATACTTGCCCATAAACCGTGCAATTCTGTGAACTTCTGTGGCAGCTAAACATTTAAACTAATTAGCATATACACATTTAAAGAGTAAATTTATTTATTGAAACATGAAAAAGAAAACCTCTGTAATAAAATATAATAATCCAGATATTTTCCTGGGAAAAAGCAAATCTTAATCTCTTCAAAAGGTTTTGTTCCTCTTTTTTTGGTGCCAGGGATCAAACTCATGACCTTACGGTTGCTAGGCAAGCATTCATGCCTTTGAGCTAAATCCCCGGCCCAAGGTTTTGTTTCTCCTGATGCAAGCAATCTTTCAGCTACTTTCCATGGAGCACAACTGTCTAGTAAAAATAACATATTAGCAAAATATCTAGTTAAAGAAAGTAAAATGAAACAAGTAAATTCAATTGTTTATCCAATGTGTCAAAAGAATTATTTCAAAATGTAATCATACAAAATTATTAATGTGATGTTTTACCCTTTTTCAACACTATACTGAGTTTTTTAAATCTGCAGTATATTTTTAAACCTTTACCCAGGCAATTCATAGTAAGCCATACTCAACTGCTCAATAACCAACAAGATCATAACATGAATCATTACTGCTATCACTGATCTAATTGTTCAGTAACTTTAGGCAGTAACAAGCCATATTATTTCAGAAAATGGTTGGCATGGCTTTTGCTACTATTAAATGCTCTGTTTTTTCCTGCTGAGACACTATACTTATATTCTTAACTTAATTCCCTTCTGGTATTGGAGTTATCAAGTGCTCAAATGTTTTGCTTCTTCTACTTTTATTTTTTCTTGATGATTTGTTAGTCTCTCTATCCATAGGTTTCCTTTGTCTGATACCATTTGGTAGAAAAATATCATGCATATGTTTTTCAGTGCTATTTCGTTCAGATGTGCTTATCTACCCATTAGTTTAAAATAGAAATACATACTGTATTTTCAAATGTTATCATATTAAAACATTTAATGGAAGTGAACACTGAATAATATCCAATTTCCCATCAGAGTGACCCAGCATCTTTCAGAATTCATGTTACCTCTGAAAAGGGCTATGGTAAATTCAATGCCAAATGTTCTGATTCAGGCAGAAAATTAAGTGATAATGGTAATTAAACTTCAACATTTATCAGTGGCTTTGAATAAAACCTGCTTTTTTAGTCATAGAGATCTGATCATGCTGACTTTCACAGAAGTTTGATGTACATGTTCACATAACCTCTGCATTTGTACCTGATGTAAGTTTTTAATATCAGTTAAAGTCTGAGCCTGACTTCAGTAACCACTAGACCTCTCCAGGGCAGTAAGCCACTCAACTGCAGAAAGTAAGATATTAAAATCATGGCAGAACTATTCCACACTCCTTGAAGGATAAATTTTTGGATAAAATAATTCTCAAACATCTGTTAAGTGCATTGTCAAATTAATAATTTTTAAAAGGTCTCCTTCCTATACAAATATTCAGAAGTTTACTAAGGCTGATGTAACAGTGTGAAGAGTTTCTTCATTCATTATATTGGAAATTTACAAACTAGAACATACTCTTAAGAGACTTCTCATAAAGTTACAGCTATAAGGTTTCTTCCAGTATAAATTACCTAACATTACAGAAATATCAGATTAACATTACAGGGGGACACTTGCAGGAAGGCCTTTCTACCAAGTGATTATGTCCGTGAGATTATATGTAAAACACAAAACTAGAAAAATGCAAGGAGAAAAAAACCACTACTGTCATAAAAAAAATTACTTAAAAAGACTATCATATCTCAATTTGTACATGAGTAGATTTTAAGATATATTTTTCTATCCTGAACCATTCCCTTTTAATAATCCATCTGACTAGCCTACCAATATTGTGCATTGGTACAAAGGTAACAGAAAATTGTATGTGATTCATACGTAAAATTTTAGCCTTAAATCTAAATTCTATCAATCTCTTTATTTTCTTAAAACAGTAAAAGCATTTAAGTTACAGAGCAGCAAGTTAACTGATTCTATTCTTATAAAAAGAGAAGCTTAACATACATAAGCTTCTTTATCACTGCTCACCTCTGCTCTCTGATAGGTGAATATAGCCTTAGTAGAGAGAGAGCCAGAAGAAATGGTTGCCAGCACTTTATCAAAAGTAAATGCTTTCTGAAAATTTACACACTGAGCTTTAGCTTTTTGAAATGACTGCTACCTGCTCACTCACTCATTTTTAGAAAGAGACCCTCAGCTATAAGCTGCCTGCTCTTTCAACAGCTCTGAAGCCTCATGAAAACCACAGGAAGCCCTTTGCAGTGCTGACTCCTTCACTTGTTAGAAACGTATTGTGTCCTAAGGCTTCCAAACTCCTGGGATAATCACTAGAGAAGCACTTTCTGCACTGTGCTGCCATTATAACCAAGATATAATGGTTATAATGCACCCCCATTGCCCCCACCCCACAGTGAATTTGAAAGAACAAAAGCAAGGACTTTAAAAGGACTTTGTTAATGATTTGGACATTCAATGTCTCACCAAAGCCCACATTTGATCCACAAGGTGGTGCTATTGGGAAGTGGCCCTGATCTTTAAGAGGCAAGGCCTAGTGAGAGTTCCTTGGGCAGGGTGCTCTTGAAAGGGTTTGTGGGATCCGGGGCTCTCCTCTGTTAGGTATGTTGTTGTTGTTGTTTTCCTTATGAGGGGGGTAATTTGCTCTGCTATGCATGCTTGCCATGTTATGTTGCCTTGCCAGAGACTAAGGCAATGGAATCACTCAGTCATGGAGAGAACCTCTAACATACTGAGCCAAAATAATTTAGTTTATAAACTAAATGCCCCAGGAATTTCATGATAGTAATGAAAAGCTCACTATTACAGAACTTTAACATACCTAGAATTTAGCACAGTGTTTAGTATATATTATATAATCAGTTTCTTAAAAAAAATAATTATCCTAACTGGAGTTATGCAAACACTTCACAAATTACACCTGGAAAATCAGTTTCTTTCAAGTATTAAGGGCTATTTTGTTTCATCTTCTTGCACTCTTTCAAGATTTAAAATTTAAAAAGGAAGAACAAGTCAATACCACTGTATTACAAAAGTATGGCTTGGAAGTACTTACCCTTACATCAGTTGCATCTCCATGCCTGATAATACTGGCCCAGGTGGTTGGCTCACTATTGCTTTCAAAATAATGAAAGACTTTTAATACTCGCTCCATTGCACCAGGGGAACGTTCCATGCCAGTACCCAGGTGAGACCTAGCACTTGAATTTGGTGTATGATTCAAGTTTGGGTCAAGGTAAGCAGCTGCCATTATTTTGGTAGATGCTAGGTATCTGTCATATTCTGTTGAGAGAAAAAAATAAATTTCAGTGTACAATATTTAATATCTACTAATTATAATAGGATATTGGTATTTCTGTCATCAAAGCCATTTTTTGTTCTCACATGCAGAAGGAGATTAAAGAGAACAGGGACTAACCTACCAAAAAAAATCACCTACCACCACCACCACCACCAAGGACTATTAATCATAGTAGCACAATAAACATTTGTCTGCTGCCTACTTCGGAGGAAAAAAAAGTTATTTCTTTATGTAAGTTGACTTTATATATGTTAAACAGTGGCAATTATAATCAAGACAAAGTCCTTTACTTAGTCAAGCCACTGCTTAACAAGAGAATCAGTCACAGAACCTGAAAATAAAACTAAAAATGCATAAACAAGTACATTTTATTCAAGTATGATAGGGGAATAATTTGAACACGAATAAATTCCTAGTGAGAAAAGTGCTAAAATCCGTATTTTAAAAACAAAATGCAAATGTTATTTTTGGCTCAAAACAGAGACATTCTGAAGCAACAGAGTGACACAGATGAAGACAGGACCTGATTCCTTAACAGCTGCCTCTTCCAACAGGGCTTGACAGTTCACAGGCTAGGAGCCAGAAGAGTCAAGAAAAGGCAACTAATGAGAGAGGCACCAGGAGGGCTTTGGGCAGCAAAGGGCCAGTTAAGCTAGGAGGAAGGGGGAGGGAGAAGGAGAGGAGAGGGAGAGAGAGACAAACAGACAGAGAACTGAGGCCAGCATACTACTATGACCCCTCAGGGCAGCCAAGGAGCCCTGTACCTCCACCATGAGACAGGCTCTAATGGTACAGTGAGGGGTGGGTCAAAGGGTCTAGGAAATAGGTCTCAGAGTCCAAGACATACTACAGTAAGAACTGTAGGACACAGAGCAGAGCGGATCTCAAAACCTGGAGTACAATCTCTGCTCAGTACCATTATGGGTGGGATTCAGTGACCAGGTTCCACCTATGTACAAGGAAACGGGTTAACATTTCTATACAGAAAAGATGGTAGCAACCAAAGTAGGAATGATATTTCTTTGATCCAAAATGTCTTCCATCTAGTAAAATACAAAATAAAACGGGTATAATAGCATGGCAAAAGGCAAGGGAAGGGGGAGGGTATGTGCCACAAACCAAGTCAAAAGACAAAAACAAGAAAAAAATATACCATACATATATCTATCACGGGGGAAAGAAAGCTAACACTGTTAGCACATTCAGAAACTTTCGGTACCAGGGATTAAACCCCCAATATCACACTTGCCAGGAAGGTACTTATGCAGATGAGCTAAATCCCTGTCCCTGAGAACCTTTTTCTTAAATGTGGAAAAAATGAAACAAAGATGAGTAAAAGACACGAACTGACAGTATAACAAGTGTTGGCAAGAAAAGTGGGAACTTTGTACATTGTTAGTAAGATGTAAAATGGTATATTCACTATGAAACTAGTTTGGCAGTTGCTAAAAAAAGTTAAAACAAAGCTACCAGATGATCCAACAACTCCACTAGTAGAAATACATAAGAGATATAAAAGCTTGTATGTGAATGTTCATAGCATTATTTGTAACAGTTACAAAGTAAAAATAATCCTAATGTTTACCAGTGAATGAACGGGATAAAAAAACTGTGATGTACCCAGCAATATTGTTTAACCAAAGAAAAAAAAGGAATGAAGTACTGGTGCATGATACAACATAATAAACACAGAAAAAATTATAAAATAAAGACCATAAATTATATTAGCCCATTTATATAGAAGTCCAGGATATGAAATCTACATAGACAGGAAGTAGATCACTGAATGCCAGGGGTAAGTGGGATGAAGTTAGGAATGACTGCTGATAGGAATGGAGTTTCTTGGGTGATGATGTTCTGGAATCAAAACATAGTGATGGATGCACAACATTGTGAATAAAACTAAAAAGCCCTAACTACACTCTGAAGTGGTTAAAATGGTAAATTTTATGTCACAGAAATTTTATTTCAATAAAAGTATGGACATACAAAAAGACTGCTGAATGATTTTTTTTTTTTTTTTTTTTTGTACCAGAGATCAAACTCACAACCTTGCCCTTGCCAGGCAGGCGCTTATACTGCTGAGCTAAATCCCCAGCCCTGAATGATTTTTAAACACAGGGAAAGAGAGGGAGGCAAGCAAGCCTAACAGTTGGCTAAGGTGTGAGGGAAAAAAGAATTCTCATAAATTGCTAGTGGGAATTCTAATTGGTAGCATTTTTATAGAGGAGCATCTGGCAATGCCTAACAAAACTGCATGTACTTTTTATCTCTACTGATTCAGCAGTTCATCTGCAAGGAATTATGCAAAGATCACCACTCTGGACTCACTCTTTATGCCCAAAACTCCTATGTTGATACTCAATCCTCAGCGTTGTGTCTGCTGGTTCATAACTAAGCTTCACCCAGATCTAGATCTCTTCCATTTTCATTACATAAGCATCTTCGAATCTTCTAATCACATCCAATTTTTTACTTCCTGTATATTTTGTTTCAATTCCACAATTCACTTTTGTTGGCCAACTTCCTCACTTTGATTATCCATTTTTATACAATGTCACATGGGTCTACTACTAGCAACAAAGATGCAACACAAATACACACTTGGTGTCTATGTAAAATGAGTAACAGCTGCAGTAACTAGTTAGCAACTGGCAAAACAAGAAGTGACATATTGACCACTGGTCACAATGTGCTTCATTATTTACATGGTTACCTGTAGCTTGTACTTCATACAACTATAAATAACACAAAAATATGAACCACTCTTTTAAAGGACTAGTACGCAAATAAAAACTGGTACCTAAAATTTGTGTGGATTACAGAGCGAGGGCCAGGTTTACAAATCTCTATCCTCATAAAAAATATTTTTGACAAATTATATAGCTATACATTTACTTTAGTTTCATTATAAAAAATTAAATGTATCTTTGACAATATTCAATAATTGTCTTCAATATCAATTTCAAATTCATTTCGTTTTTTTTAATAATTTTATTTAAAGAGGAAAAAACAAAACAAAATAAAACAGAATAAAGGGTAGCAACCATACAGCATTCCAAGGAAAAAAGGAAAAGTACAACAATAAAACCTAGGAAATTATTACTTGACTAACTACATACTGACTTCTTGGAAATAGCTGCTCAAATTACAAAGTTAAAGCATGTAAAGTAGACATTCAAACAGTGAGACTGTTAACAGCCCTGCTCCACGATCTGACAAAACAACAGTATGGTCATCCATCTTACCCACTCAAATATACATGCAATTATATCAATAGGGTAAAATTAAATACAACAAAACAGAGCAAAGCGGATCACAAGAAAGCAATGTGAGACATAAATTTCAAAGCTAGACAATTGGAGATATTCACTCTCTATCATATTGACTCTTGTTTTCTTCCAAAATAGTTGTCCATATTGTCACATACAGGGAATTCACATGAAACAACCTAGTATGGAATTGATCTGAGCAGGACGAGGAGGGCACTACAGGTCTTCAAAACCAGACATTAGGGAAGCCGTGAATGGCTGTCATAATGTCTCGCATACTCCTCAAAACAGCTGTCCATACCTTCATGTGTGTTGAACTTAGACAAGGCAAAGCAAGCTAAGATCACTTTGAACAAAAAGTGATAGTTTTGCTGGACTTCACATCACATTATGGAATCAGCACTTGGTATTGCAGTGTCTCCTTTTTTTTCAAAGTAGTTGTTTATTTCAACATGTGTTATATAGTTGGTTCGCGTAAACTGTTTATAAGCTCTACACATGCGTGAGTCTCTACATGTATATCTATCATTTCTGTATTAGCAGGAAAAACAAAACAAAGCAAGATAAAACAATTCCTAGAACAGCATGAGGCAGAAAAGTCACA
>PVJX010021035.1:0-32474 GCA_004027295.1 Dolichotis patagonum
ACTTTTTTCGTATAACAAAAGCGGGCGTGTTCCAGGGGGAGTCACTCGGGACAATATGGCCTGCATTCAACTGGTCCTGCACCAGCTGTTGAGCAGCTGCAAGCTTTTCAGAGGTAAGGGGCCACTGATCGACCCAAACAGGGGCATCTGATAACCACGTAATTTCTTTGGCATGGGCCACAGGAACGTCATGACCCCTATTGAAAATGGCCTAGACAGGTCCTTAAAGGGTTTGGGGTTGGGGAAATGAGAGCTTTGATGCCTGAACTCTGTTTGCCCAAGCCTTGGTTAGGGAGGAATCCCTGAGTGAGCATTTGTTTTGTGACTATGGTATTAGGGCTGCTCATCATCATTCCCATCTGGGTCAGTAAATCTCTGCCCCACAAATTGAGGGGTAGCCCCTCCACAGCATATGGCCGTATATGTCCTTGATTATTTTCTTTATCTTTCCAAGTAAACAGATTGGCACTACATTGTGGATTTTTGGATTGTCCAATCCCAAGTAGATGAGTCATAGTGATCTCTAGGGGCCATGTGGGAGGCCAGTCTTCCTTTCTAATAACGGTGACGTCAGCGCCCTTATCTATGAGGCCTGAGAAACTTTTTCCATTGAGCAACAAAGTCATAAGGGGTTTATCTTTGGAAATGAATTGAGCCCAATATATATCTGAAGACCCAAAGGAAGAATCTCCCCTATAGGAGACCATGGCTATATTAGGAGTTTGGACTAAAGGTAATAGCACTAATTGAGCAATACGTTGCCCTTGACTAATGGAAACCAGACCAGAGATAGAGGAAGCCATAACAGTGATTTCACCGGTGTAGTCATTATCTATGACTCCTGGGACAATTTGTAATCCTTTTGATATTATACTGCCGGGTCCAAGAATTAACCCACATGTGCCCTCAGGAAGGGGGCCACAAATCCCAGTAGGAATGTCTTGTGGGCCCATGTCAGGAGTTAATACTGTGTTGGAGGTGGAACAGAGGTCCAGTCCTGCACTTCCTGGTGTGGCACGGAGGAGGTCCAAAATGGATTGTTTTGTGTTAGGTTGTTTTGTTGTGGGACAAACCCTATAGCCCCGGGGGTCTGCCTCAAATTGGGGGTCCAGGGCGGACCCCAAATCCCGTTTCCCTGCTGGGGAAGGGGGTTGCCATCGGCATCTGTTTTTGACTTACACTCATTGGCCCAATGATATCCCCTCCTGCATTTTGAACATAAACTTATAGGTTTTGGTCTTGGGTTATTATGTTGAGGCTTTGGGGCAGTTAGACAGTCTTTGGCAAAATGGCCCATCTGATCACATTTAAACATTTGCCATTAGTTGTCCTTCCTCCTTGTTTATGTGCGAGGAGGACCTCCTTTACGGCTGCAGCCGTACTTGCAGCTGAGACCTGAGCTTGATGATATGCAGGGCCTATATCCGCACACAAGTGAATATAACCTGAAAGATCTTCTTTCTTTTTATGTGGTTTAATTGCAGCCTGACAGGCAGAATTTGCATTTTCATAAGCCAATTGTTTGATTAGATCAGGATTGTTTTCAGAGGAACCAAAAAGATGCTCAGTTGCCTGTAGGAGGTGATCAACAAAGTCACAAAAAGGCTCTTTGGGTTTTTGTTTAATTTTTGTGAGCTAAGAAGCAACTCTGCTGCCAGAAGGGAGCTTTCTCCAGGCTATAGTTGCTGCTAAGGTAACTTGTGCAAAAAGGCTTGCCTCATAATGCATTTGGGCTTGTCATGTTGTGTAACGGCCTGTCCTTGTCAACATGGGAAGGGTATAGTGATTTTTTTGATTAGCATTTTCTTTGGCTAAAAGTTCACATTGATCTTGGAATTCAACCTTCCAAAGCAGATAATTGCCCCCTGAGAGTGTAGCTCTAGTTAAATCTCTCCAATCATTAGGTGTAATCCAACCTTGGGTCAAGGAATCTAGGATCGCAAGGGTAAAAGCCGCCGTAGGGCCATATTGAGATACTGCTGTTTTTAATTCTATAAGGGCGATTACAGAGAATGGCTTATGGGCCCTATTAGCCCATGGCCCCGGGGATGGAGATTCTGTTTCTGAATCACTATCATGTGGGTCAGAGTCATTTTTTTTCTCGCTATCACTAGTTTCTAAATCCCATTTGTGCAGACTTGGTGGCTGTCCCTTTCTATCTCCCCTAGTTGTTGTAGTGGCTCATGTTTTATCTTGTGTATCTTCCTGACTTGGGGACTGATCCTCATGTCTAGTTCATCCCTTTGGTCTCCCTCTTTCTCTAATCATTTTATTGTTGTCATTTCTTGACATTATCTTGGCCAATATTATCTTGGGCAGGCCGAATTGTGTCTCCACCATTTTGTGGGCCAACATCAGCTGTGGTGGCTTCTGTTACTGGGAACATTAAGTGAGGCGCTATTTTTGGGGCATTTGTTACTGGAGGGTGAATCATTTCTGTCACCGGAAACATCATTGTTGGCGTGCCTAAAAGAGGGTTAGAGCCCACATCTAACGACTGGAGATGTAAAATGAGCCTTTGTTTTTCCTGTTTAAGTTGAAGTTGTTGTTGCAAATAATGAATCTCAGTTTCTAAATCAAAAAGGGCGGAAGGGGGGCCAAGCGGCTTTCGGAGGCCAGGTGGGGGTTGACCCAGTGTCACTAGCACAGGGGCTACAACAGTGGGAGGGGGATGATATTGAGTAGCCTCCTCTGCTAATTGCGACCAATCAACTTCCTGGAAATCGGAAAGGTCAGGATATATCGGCCGATATAGAGGAGGGAGCGTGGCAGCGCCATTTTGAGTATCGGACAGGGTGGCGCCATTTTGAGTTCTGGGCAGGGCGGTGCCATTTTGGGTGCCCTCGTGCACTCCAGAAAGAGGAAATGGCGGCAAGTCGCCATCTTGAAGGGGCTCTAGGATATCAAGAATCACTGAGCCGGGTGACTAGACACACTGAATGTGTCTGATGGTGGCTTTGGGGTAGGATTGCGGGAGGAGCGCAATGCAGCTTCCCCTTGAGTAAGCATTTAGTTAATTTGGGGGTCTGAATGACGCTGGGTCAGCAGCTCAGAAATTAAAGTCCAATATGAAAAAGAGATAACCGGGATTTTTTCGGGACGAAAAACTCTGTAATAATCTTTGAGAGCATCTCCTACTCTTTCCCATCTCTTTATATCAATGGAGCCCTCTAAAGGAAACCAAGGGCATATCTTATGTATGAACTGAAAGTACTGTAATAAATCCCTGGTTTTAACCTTAATCCCTCTAACCTTGAGTGCCTCCCTAAGGCTATTCACGAACAATTCGTGCTCACTAAGTACTTGCCCCATGCCAATAAGGAAAATAGATCTGTTCACCTACCATGATTCAGGTGAGACGTAAGGTGGCCGTCTGCTCAGATCACAGGGACAAAGTCCCAAAACAGTCACACTGGCCAGCGATTTACTCCTGTGAACAGTCCCGTGTTGAAATCCCTCGTGCCAGGCAAGGCCACGTTGGACACCACTTGATCCGGCCCACCGATCAGTCCGTGGGTCTCACCTGGAGAGGGAACGGGGATGGGGGGCAGAGCAAGAGGAAAGAGAGACAGAGACAAGTTGAGCAGTTCCAATCAAGTCTCATTTATTGAGGAAGTGAACATGGTTTATATAGGGTGAGGGCAGAAAATTGTCATCATCAGGCAGAGATGTTGTGGAGAGACCGGATAGGTCGCAGTCATGTCCGGCCAGGCAGAGAGGATCATGGGTAATGTAGACAGACGCACCAAATGCCCACAGGAGGGCGGGGTGGGGCCACAGCAGTAAGGCTATCATGCCACTCCCTACAAGATCTACTTTCTCTATACCACAAATTGAGCCATTGAACATTCAGCCATGCTATTTGTAATTTGAGAGGAAGAAGTGGGGCAGATTTTTGAGTCAGGGTCTCACTATGTGGCTTAAGCTAAGGTTGAACTCACTGTGTAGTTCAAGCTTGGCTCAAAATTGCAGTGATTCGCCTGTCTCAGCCTCCCAAGTGCTGGGATGACAGGCATGCATCACCACATCTTGCTTGTTATTTATAATTCTCTTCATCTACTTTTCCTAAAATTTATACATAAAACAATGTAAGAAGTTGTGGCAAAATATTAAAATTAAAAATACAGAATAATAGAATGTCAATAAATAATATGATAATTGACAGTGGTGTAGAGTGGTTTAACAGAGGCTATAGTCAATAATATGAAAGTCTAAGACACATATGACAACTAAATTTATGCTAATTACATTCATGTAGATATTGATATAAATATTGAATGGGAAACTACACAGTTTGAAAGAAAATAGAGATAAATAATCATCTAAACTTAAAAATCCTTTTCAAGGCATACATATAATTCACAATAATCAATCAAGTCATTATCACATGCTTAAAGTCTTTTAAAGTAAATTTGTTTACAAAAATGCAAAAGCCTTTTATTAAGTATTAAAAATACAAACTGGTATATGTGGATAAATGCACTCAAATAGAACAAATTCAACCATACATCATCAATTTATCTTACTGTTCTTAATTGTTAGACTACTTTAAATAACACTAGAAAGCCATATGTAATAGTGAGCAGAGTTATTTTTGTATTGAATTTATGCCAAATTGGTGCTTGGATGCTTCAGGGTCTGAAAGAGCCATTTGAAAGATGTTGACCAAATACTAACATGAAAGCACTGTTGCAAAATGTTTTGAGGCTCTGTTAAAAATCATGTATTTTAATTTAAACACAAGAAGTGCCAAAATGGGATCACTGTTCTTTGGCAAACAAATTAAAACTGAAATATTCAAATATCTTAAGCTTTTAGTAGTTTTAAGAACAATAGAGGGTTTCTGCTTATCATGCCTTTATACTGACAACAATGACAATCCATTATAGTTCAGTCTGAAAACTTGTACTCCATCAACTTACAAATTAAACATCTAACACAGATAAAAATTAAAACAACCAGTTATGTATCTCCAGATATTACAACGATTGTGAGAACTGTAAGCTGAAAATGTTTTTCTTCATGAAATAAAAGTTTTTTTTAAAACTGTCTAATGGGTTCTTGTAATATCAGTACCTATGATTTTGGGGAGTTCTTAAGAATTGTCAATGCCTGTGAGAATTATGCCATAATATAACTTTGCCATGTGTCCTTGTCATTCATGTATGGTGTATTAGATCCTAAACTATTACAGTGTTTATGTCTATAGATATAGATATAGATATAGATATAGATATAGATAGATATATAGTCTCTAATCTGTCCTTCTTCCATCATATCACTGCAAAAGAAAACTGGTTATGCTGATTAGAAGAAACCTAAGTTTCTTCCTGTATGAACAACTTAGAATTAAAGTTAGACCCTGAAAGCTAATATGTGGGTAAAGATTTTTAGATTCCTGTCATCCTTGCAACCATCATTTTGGAGTTCTTTGCATTTGTGAAAATTTTACTTTTACTGGTCCATTATACTAACACAGCTAAATCTGTCTTCAAAATATTTTTGCGTGTAATCTGATTTTATTAAAAATATGAGCTGAATAATCTATAAAATGTCAAAGAAGTGAATCAGCACCCTCATTTCTCCCAGAGCATGTTTTTCCATATTATTATCCTTAAACCATAAAAATGATCATCTGTTTTGAAATGTTTTTCATAATCAGATTTTTGTGGAGATTTATAAAGAGTGATATTTCAGAAAATTCAAATGTTGGTACAGGCTGACTTTAAACCCTTTAAATTTTTCCAGGTCCATTTTCTTTTTCATTTCATTTTTTTGGATGCAGAACACAATAGCTTTTTCTAAATAAACTAGATAAACAACAATACTAAAGAACAAAACATTATGCATATTAAAAGTAGCTCCTTAATCCAATGTTTGTAGTCTCACACCAAGAGTAGTATGTATGCATGTGTGTGTGAGTGAGTGCGTGTATGTGTGTGTAAGATTAGTTTAACAAGGGACCAGAGAGAGAAAATAGAGTATAAAGAAATTGTGGTAATGGCATGAGTCTTGAAAGCGTTGATTAATCCACATTGTGTAATTTAATAATCCAGTTCACTTTCACACAACATTAAAATGATGTCTTCAATTGCAGAAATAAAATGTTCAGGCACATAGGAAATAAGTGATTTATCAATCCATTGTCTCCAAGGATCTAATGGGGAAATGATTTCCTTATTTTTTTATTATTCTCTTACACTAGCTGGATGGATTGGAAATAAGATTGTTTTAAATCCTAAGAAGTATTCATTTCTCCCCACGCTTTTGAGCTCAGAATGAGATTTCGTGCTTCACTTTTGGACAATGTCTGTTCTTTCTTCAAGTATTCAGTGACATAGGCAATTCTGATCTACACACGCAGCAAGAAGGTAGTTAGAATAAATTTATAGGCTGCACTTTGCACACACAACATAAATCTGAATCACAAAATTACACAGCATGATTTCAACTAGCAGACTTAGAGTCATGGTTTCCAAACAGTGCTCCTAGCTAGCTGTGTGCTGTTCCTTTCTGTGACTGCATATAGTTCCTCTTCCAATTGCTTCTCCCACTACCTGTGTTTTTCTTAACACGTGATTATTTGTCTTTTAGTGCAGGACATTGAACCCAAGGACTTACACAAGCTAAGTGTGCACTCTACCACGAAGCCACACACCAGCCACCATCACTATGCTAAATTGCAGTTTGATTGATAATGTTATCAGGTATCTTTCTCTTGAATGCAAAAATTGCTCAGCTATATTTCAGAGATTATGTGAAGACAATTCTGCTATATCTATTTGGATTGTAGAGTTTTCTTTTCCAATTTCACACAAAACAAAAAAATACTGTCTTTATGAGGAAAAAGGACAAAAAATACCCAAAATTTAAAAATATAAAGAATATGTAGACCAAAACATCTATTGTATCTAAGTCTAAATATGTATTTTATTGTTCAGATGGCAGTAGGCATTCATCTTATGTCAGCTTTAACCTCAAGAATATCAGAATTATTTTTAGCTACTGTAAATTCCATTTATTTTGCTTTTAGCAACACGTACCTAGATGACTTTACTCAGCATTACAGTTACACAATTTAAGGTTTTATGTCAGAGATGACCCAGAAGGCCAGGTCTTTGAGAGATATTAAGCAGAAAGGTGGAGGAGATAATTCAGTTCAAGATGAGCAATCATACCACAGTGATATATGTGCACCCATGGTTATAGCAGCACAATTTGTAATAGCCAGATCTTGGAAACAACCTAAGTGCCCATCAACTGAGGAATGGATAATAAAGTTGTGGTATTTTTATACAATGGAGTACTACTCAGCTATAAAGAATGATCACATTGAGATATTTATAAATAAATGGGCACGACTTGAGACCATACTCATAAGCAAAATAAACCAAATATACATGTGTAAATATCATATAGTCTCTCTAGTATGAGAGTTGTGGTAAGAGTATATAAGATTTTATGGTAATCATGATTCCACTTTTCATTGCTTTGAAGCCTTTCAATGTTTTCATACATCAGTTGGAATGGTTTTAATCTGTTTTGTTTGACTTTATTATGCATGATGGTATGAACAGCAGTTTTGAAGAAAGCAAAACATTATGGGAGCCATTGCTGATTTAATATCATCTTCCTTAGAAGTCCTACCATGCTTCTACTCTGCTATTACCATGGGTTCTATCATGTTGTGTCTTATTGGGACTTTAATATATGTGATAGTATAAACAAATCTTTTTGTTAAAAATGAGATATTATAGTAGCGATTGATCATAGTCATTCAGTTCAGAATGTCCTGTAATTCTTTCACTCTCTTGAATGGTTTTATACTATTGTGTTATGTTTGATATTATTGTATTTGAAACTATGTTCAACTATAGCCGAAAAAGATATATTTTGATAGCTACTATTAATGTCCAGTTGTCTTATTTTAAAGTGTTGTGTTGCTTATGTTGTTCTATTCTGATATGCTTTGTTCTGCCCTCTTTTGTTTTATTCTCTTTAAGATAAAAAAAAAATTTAAAAAAAAAGATGAGCAATCGGCACCCAGAGGTCCGCGGAGTAGTGAGTGACGGAGGCAGCCACCCTGATGGGGCTGAGCTCTCAGGAAGGGACAGAAGTTTGTCTCCTCTCTCTACTGGGAGACCAGAGACCCTCAGGGGAGCCCAGGTCTGTGCCAGAAATTCAGAAAGCTGGGCTTGTATTATGATAATTTCATTGCCTGCCCACTTACAGAAGATCCTATCAGCTACATGTGCCCTTGCGTAGCCAAGCTGTGGGAAATAAATGTCAAAGAAGTAAGAAAGAAACTATCTATCCCCTGCCCTTCTTTAATTAAAAAAACTATAATACAAATACAAATATATTATTGAATAATATTTGTTCCATTTTTGTGTACAGCATATGCATTACTCAGACCTGTGAAGAACATGAAAAGAAAAATAAAATTAATATAATATCACTGTCAACTGAATACCAACAATAACATGTTCCAGTTATTGGGTTATGCTTTTTTAGTTGACATGCAAAAGTTACATGCAAACATCAACTTCATAACTGTACAATGTTCACTTAAGTTCACATAAAATAATCTAATGGATAAATCATCAGTTCCAAAACATTTTCATTTTGTTTGCAGGGCCATTGGGTTTGGCTTTCGGGATTTTTTATTCTTTAGGGATTTTTGTCTGTTGATTTTGTTGTTGTTGTTGTTGTTGTTTTTGTACTATAGGCTGAAGCCAGGACTTTGTACCAAACGGTAAGGGCATCTTCTATCTTTTTTATTTTATTTTGAGACAGTTTTGTGAGTTGCCTAGTTTGAGATAGAAATTTTGTCTCACCTCAGGCTCCTACAGTGCGGAGGTTACAGGCATGTTCAGCCTTACCCAGGTCTTCAGTGTACGACCTTACAGGTCTATCTAATTTGTCGATGATGTGATAATAAAAGGAAGCTGTAATGTTTTTGAAGGAAATTATTTGCCTTGGTTTTATGTCATTTCCTTTCTGGATTATTAAGTTGAACATTAATGCAGGCACTTTCATGTATATTTGAGTTTTAGAGAAATAAACATTTATGTAGACAACATATGTACATAAATAATTGTGTTGGGGGTACTGGGGATTGAACACAGGACCTCAGCAAAGAACAAACACCCTCAGATATTTTAAAAGTTGTTTTTTTTTCTTTACTCTGAGACAGGTTCTCACCAAGTCTAAATTTCTAAGACAAGGTTTAAATTTGCAATTTTCCTGCCTCAGCCTCTCACAGTGATGTGATCACAGCTGTGCAGTACCATGTGAAGCTTCACAAATAACTTTTTGTGTAAACTACCACCAGTGTCTTGAGTAGGACTCATATGACATCCATGGCACTGTCACTTACCGAAGTTATTAATTTTATACAATTTTCAGGTTACATTGAGATATGTTTGTAGCCATACCTTCATTTAGGCCTCCTCCCTATCTTGAAAATATGCCTTACAAAATATGGATGTTCATTCATTTGTATTTACACTTCAGTGGCAAGAGGCAATTGTTTAATCAGTGAAATAATAGATGATCATTATTCACCCAATGAGAACACAAAATAATAACTGAATAACTGAAGTCATTTTCATTTTGACAACCTTTTGACTATAGCAGAAGCAGACACAAAGGTGAAATTTATGCAGAAACTGAGAGGCTGTAGGCAGTGGTGTAGGTTTTGATGCTCCCAAGTATCTAAGTGCACCTGCCATGAAGGGTGTGTAATAAACTCAGCCTAGACAAGCATCTACAAAGGGATCACTCCAAAGGCACAGTAAAACATTCACCACTCTTCATCGAGTTAGAGATAGGGCACTTTCTTCGTCCATTTCTATTACTGTAGCGAAATACCTGAGACTGAATAATTTATTCATCACACTTCTGAAAGCCTGGACCATCCAGAATCACAGTACCTGCACATTTAGTGACTGACAAGGGTTATTTGCATTATGCCATCTTTTGGTGGAACCTTCATTAAGGAGAGGAGAAGAGACATGACAGTTCTCTCACACTTCCACAACAATTCATGAGTTTTATTCATGGATCATTAATCTTGTTTAAGAAGGCAGGATTCAGAGGTTTGTCTGTTACTTCCTAAAGGCCTCACTTCCTACTTCAACCTCACTGGAAATTAAGATTCGGTACATGAAAATGGGGGAAGGGTCATTCAAGCTAAGGAATTCACCACACTGAGGTAAGTTAAACTTTTGAAATTTCCTTCCCAGCATTGTTAAGTGCACATACTGACCATGATAGTCTGAGGATCGAGGCTGGACTAGACAACAATCTATGGATGAAACAATCATTCAGATTTGAATCTCTTTTGCCACATGGATTGCATGTATTTTTTAAAAACATGTTTAAAGGGGCAGTGATGGGAGAGAATGGAGGTTGTTTCCAGGATGGATGAAAAATGCTAGATTGTAAAGGCACCAAACTAATGCTGCCATTCAGCAGTTTCACTGGCCATGATAACTTGGAGACTAAAAAGGAGTCCTGTGGTGTTATAAAATCTGTGGCAGATCAGCTTCGGCAGGGAAGTCTCTACCCAATCCACCTTTGCTATAGACTGAGTGTCTGTAATGGAGAGAGAGGTCAGCACATTCTCACCAACAGAATTATGGAAAGAGAGAGCTGACTTCTCCCTCAGATGTCTTGTGGTGAAACTGATTGTAAACAATTGTGAAACACCAAGGCCTGGAAAGTCATTGCCTAATTAGATGTATGCTTCTAGTCACTGAAATAGCAAATAATTGGAAATCCAGAAAGTGTTAGTGAAAAAGTTAGTATAGCAAGGGAATTTCTAAGACTGAAGGTATGGTGAAATTCATAACAATTTTTTTCTGCCCTCTGCTTTACCAAATGGTACCTAGGTAACTATTGTAGCTTGGTATAACTGATGCCATCTTCTGCCCTGTATGTGACTAGTACCCTGTATTTGATCCAGAAGAGTGAAAAATTACTCAGGGAACAAGTCCCATGAGAAAAGCAGAATGAGCTGTACCCACAAGAGAAAAAATTAACCCGTTCAACAAAGAAGCAGGATACAGGTGTCAACTAAAATTAATGTAAGATTCTAGCTAGATCATTTCCAATAGGATGTCTTGCTTTGAGGTTTTTTGCTTTAAATGTCCTGTGACCCTTCAGTTCAGGACCACGTGGTGGGGCTCTGAAACAGCAGTGTGAGTGGTTATTGAGCTCAGCTAATAAAATTCCACTATTAATTTGGCCCTTTGGACTCATACGTTGTACACGAACCCACTTCAATAATGAGTTAAAAGATATTTGTTGTGGAAAGATGAGAAATGAAAGTATATAGTGGAATAAAAATATTTAGTAAAATAAATGATGAAAAAGTTGACCAAGGACTTTAAATGTGAATGGGCAATGATTCATAGTCATAATATATTTTGTCCTTGATTTTTCTCTTACCAAAGTTTTGAAAGAAAAAAATTAGCTGAGAAAGAATCAGTGTAATAGTATAAGTAAGTAAAAATGAATAAAATAATTTAGAGATACAAAATTTCCCTTTCAGGTAAAAAAATGGGAAAAGACCAAGGCACCTTGACTGACAACTATTTATTAATATTCTTTCTGTGACATATGTGTATGCTTGCCCTTCTCGTGAATGTCATCATTTCTAGCAGCATCAAGTGAGCTGCCATTGAGAGAAAACCATAGTACCATGTAATATAAACAGTCAAAAAAGTATTTCAATTATACCATCCCTGAATAAACAGTCCATGCTGAGTTTCTATGGATAAGTGTAAAGGAGGGAACATAATTTTACTGCATCGTCTGTAGGTCACTGGAGTCAGAAGTTTCTTAACTTCTTCTGATGGAGAGGATTGGTATGTCTTCAAAATCCTTGATTTTTGTTTGGTTGCAGAAAATAGACCTTAGCACTGGGAGGAGGAGAGTAAATCAAATGAGGTCACATGTTTCTAAACATGCTATGACTACTACTGATTTTTGATGAATGGAACATTTGTATTCCCACATACATGAAGAGCTAGACTGTTTCTCAAGTCTACCTTGATGTTATTGTTAGGATAAATAATTGAACCTAAACCACTGAATAAACAAAGAAGCCTGTGAGTTATTTACAAGCTTACCACAAGACAATTTATTGTATGTAATCACCCATGTTTATCATCTCTAAAAATAAACACAGTTTCCGTGATTATCTTGGTAGACTGGCAATTGTTTGACCTGGTAATACCAAGGTGAAGAGATTGAATCAACATTTGGGAGACATCATCCAACCAAGATGTCCATACTGGAAAATTTTAAGAGAAGGCAATAAAGAACTGTTATACTGTTAAGCACTGAGATATAAACTAACATGGACTAGCTTAGGGAGATTTCCTGAAATGGATGAACTCTCCTAGAAAACAACAGCTCAGAATTAACCAGCAACTGGCTCTTCCTTGCCAGATTAGCTTAACTGTGTTGATGAAGTTATTTGATGGTGAATGAAACATTCATCCAAGATTCCTAAATAATACTTCAAAGTCAGTTTCACTGCTTTAAAAACTCAACTCATCCTTGTGATAAAAAATAGGCAAAATCTAAGAGAATTACCTTAAAAATGTGTCAATAAAGACCCAAAGTAAAGTGAATTTCTTTTAAAAATCTCTCCTTTTGTAAGAACTGACTCTGAATTAGGCAAAGGGTATACACCATAATCCAACAGGGAAAAATGTGTATGTTGAATAAAAGTTCCTCAAATCTGAAATATGACCATCAGTAATTTGTCTGTCCACTAGATCACAGAGACGGTAGTGAGTACCATGGAAGTGAAATCATTCTTGCGAATACACCCCTCACTCCATTCAAATCGGACCTTAGCTGCTTGCGGGTATCCTTGCCAAGCTCCACTGTTTTTCTTGCCATGAGCTTCCCTTAAGGAGAGAGGGTAGGGTTGGCACTGAAGTCTCTGTACAAAGGACAGATTGATGAATGGCCACTTGCGTTTATCTGACATTTGTGGAGGGATGAGAAGGAGGCCTCTACTGCCATGCTGGACATGGGTATTTGACTCACTGTTTCAATCCAAGCCTGTAAAGAAATCATTGATTCAGTGACGGGCAGGCCAAGATTCACATTTGACAAGAAAGGCTAATAGTTTCCCGAGTGGGGCTCTTTGAAAAAATTCAATAGACTACTGGGGTTCTGAAATTTAATTTCAGAATTATTTAACTGCTTATTTATTATTGATAACTCACCATTGTCACTATAGTTGTTACACACAAAATTGCATGGCTATAATCAACTGATTAATGTTAGACTCTGAAGATTTTAAATGGATCAAAGACATGAATACAAGTAACAAAACTTCAAAACTCTTGAAATACAGAAATAAAATTCCATGACAAGATTTCATTTGAAGAGTGATATCATACAAGGGAAAATAGTATCTTGTGTAACTTAAATGCAATTGCTTTTTTCTTTAAGAAAAATGCATCCCTAGTATTTCAAGTAAGTTTTTAAGCAAATCTCTTTGACTAATTTCACTCTGTCCCTGATAGTCTTCCAACAGCCCATATCTAATTGTGGCCAAATGATCTCATAGAGTTGAGTTCCTTCTCCTCTTCCCTCTGTCATCATCAAACTATGATGCTGAGTCTGAATGCAGAAATAGTAACGCTGACCCTTATTTTGAGCAAGCACACATAGCACCAAAGTGAATCGTTAGGTGTGTTGAGGTCTTTTCTTGCCTGACAAAACTTTAGCCTGAAGACTGTTGTGGCTTGGCATAACTGATGTCATCTTGAGCTTTGCATTTAACTAGTGCCCTGTATTTGACGCAGAAAAATGGAAAATTAGTCAGGGTACAAATCCCATGAGAAGAAGAATGAGCTGTACATACCGGGGAAAAATTAACCTGCTCAACAAAAGAAGCATGATGCAGGTGTCAACTGAAAATTAATGAAATAGTTGAGCTAAATTGTTTCCAACAGGATGTCTTTTGTAATTCTCTTTTAAAATCTCTGTAACTTTACAGTTTGGGGCCACTTGTTTGGACCCTGAACCAGGGGGGCTGTAAATGAGTGTCCTGAGCTCAGTTTATTAAATTCCAAATTTATCAGTTTGGCTGCTTGGATTCCTATACTGTTGTTCACGAACCCATCTGAAAGACCACCTCTTAATTTCTTCTTTCAATGCACTATTAGAACTACATCTTTTAATATTTCTGTTCTCTGTGCTTCCTTCACCTTCCTGCTGAAGCCGGTTTCTTTCTGGAACCTCAGCCTGGCTCGGGCAGGTGGCAATGTCTGAACCCACTTTAGGTGTATCCTGTCTGGTGGTAAAGCATTCAGAGAATTCATGTTCTCTTTTAATGTACTCTGCTCCCTGTGGCAGTAACATATTGCTGCGATTGGGGAGCGTAATATTAGTTACTAAGCCAACAAGACGTGTAAATACTGTCATTGTCAAGGCTTCATTCTTCCACACCCTTTCTCATTTACTGATAGAAGTTTGTGACAAACAACAACAGCACGCATCATGAGGAACTGTTACACACACGTATCACATCTTGATCTTCTTTTCTTCCCCTCCTCTCCTCTCCTCTCCCTCTAATCTCCCTGACACCCAGATTGCCTTCTCAACTCGATGAATTCTACCTTCATATTTCCATCATCTCTTTTCTCTTGCTCTTTAAATTATGTATACATCGAGTTTCTCATAGAAAAGAAACTGGCATTAACCTTCTGTGTCTAATTTGTTTCACTTACCATTTTGGTCTCAAGGTTCATCCAGTTTTTTACAAAAGACTCAAATCTGATTTTCTTTCTGGCTGAGTAGTACTCCACTGAACATATATGACACTTTCTTATACATTCATATGTTAAAATGCATATCCACTGCTTCCAAGATGAAGCTACTATAAATTATCATGCTTTAAACATAGATCTGCATGCAACATTTTAATGTGATGTTGTTAGCTCTTTTGGGAAGTTACCCAGACAAGGCATAGCTGAATCAAATGAAATTTCTATTTTTAGGTTTTTTCAGGTTCTTTGATGGTCAGCGGCTATGCTTCTTGGTCTAACTAAAACATTTACTTAACTTTATCTATTTGTAGATCTCAATATTTGGATTCATCTTTGAATTAACTCTTTGTACTTAAACAGCTGTTTTGTGATAAATTCATGTGTTTCAAGTGCCCCATTACTTTGAAGTACTGTATATTATCAGATACTATATATGTAATCATCACCACAGTCAACATTAGAGTATTTTCATCATCTCAATAGAAACCAACAACAATAACCTTATGTGGATTTAACCATCTTTCTCTTACCTTCTCATGAAATTTCCCTCTTCTAGCAATCACAAATCTATTTTCTAACTGGAGCAGTTCCCAGTTACAGACATTACATAGCAATTGACTATGTGATCATTTCTTGGCCATGTCCTTTAATTTGGAATATCATTTTCCCTGTTGTAGTAGATATCAGTATTTTACTCTTTATATGCCAAATAATATCTCATTTCATGGATATACATTTATTTATCCATTCATCACTTGATGGATGCTTGAATTATTTCCATATTTGACCACTTTGAAAAATACTACTGAAAAAACTGATTAATTTTTAAAAGACATGTATTTAATTGCATTATATTGGGTATATAACTCGAAGTATAATTGATAGGCTATATCACAACTCTGTTTAATCACTGGAAGACCCTGCCCCATTGAATGTCTACATCATTTTACATTTCCAATGACAGTACAAAATGCTTTCCATTTTCTTATCGGCACCTATTTTTATCAGGCTGTTTTGATGACAGTCACTCAAAGAGGTGGTAAGTTCTACCTACTTATGATTTTGGTTTGCATTTTTATGATAACTAATGATGCTAAATATCCTTCCATGTTTATTCTTGCCTTCCTATATTTTCTTGGGTAAATGTTTATGGAAGTATTTTGTATGTCTTTCATTGTGTGGTTTGTATTTATAATACTGACTTTTAGAGATACGTATGTACTCTGCATGAAAGACCCTTATCAGATATGTGATCTTTCTTCCATGCATTGTCTTTGACCTCTCCCAATGATACCCTTACAACATAAAAATTTAAATTTTAATGAAATCAAATTTTGTATAACATTTCCTTTCTTTCATTTCTTCTTTAGGTTGTTGTTTATCTGTAATTGTCAACTCAAAGGTAAATTGTTGTTTGATATATTGTCAATTCAAAGGTAATGAAATGTTATTCCCCTTTTATTATAGCTGTTTATTAAGAGTTTAGCACTTACATAAAGTCATAGGTGTATACTCAATTAAATATTCTATAAAGTATGTGATAATGGCATATTTATTCTTTTGCACATATCTGTGGTGTTATCTCAGCCATTGTTTGGAAAGACCACTCCTTCCCTGTTGGATTATAAAGACATGCATATTAAAAATCAACTAATCATAAACACACTTGTTTAATTTTAGGCTGTCAATCATTTCATTGTTTTATTCTTGTACCATTATCATACTCTTGACTACCATTGCTCATAGTATGATTTACAATTATAAAGTGTGAGTTCTACAACTGTGTTATTTTTCATGATTAACACAATTCCTGTGTCTTTCAATTTACTATAAATTTAAAAATCATCTTACAAATTTCTAAGAAGAATCTGGTGGTCTGATATAGACTGCATTGAAATGGAGGTTGTGTTTGGGACATGTCACAACTCAACAAACTTAATCTTCTGAAATTTGAGTTTTTTAAAAAAATATTTTGATCTTCTTTAACATTTTTCAATAATATCTTGTATTTTTTTAATGTGGTAGATTACTTTTGTTAATTTACTCCTGTTTTCTTATTTTTGGTGCTACCCTTAAAGCAAATGATTTCTTAATTTAATTTTCAGGTTTTTCACTGAAAGTCTTCAGAAATGGTATTGGATTTTATATGTTAACCCCTCAACTTTTCTCAATTTATTATCAAGTCTATATATTTTTATTTGATTCCTTATCATTTTCTACTTTCAAGTTCATGACATAGATATACAGGTGTGCTTTCATTTGTCTTGATATCTTTTATTTTATTGACTTGATATCTTTTATTCCTTATTGTTTAATTGCCCTGACTTCAACTCCAGCATAATAGAAATAGACGTATAAAAAAGAGCTGATACCCAAATATTTGCCTGATCCTAGAATGAAAGTACCCAGTCTGTCACCACTAAACGTGTTCTTAGCTATCAGGTTTTTTATATACGCTTTTTATGAGGCTGAAGAAGTTATAATGTTCCAAATTTATTAAGTGTTTTCCTCTTGAAAGACATTCCTGCATGCAATCAAATAATATTTATTTCACATATTGATGTGATACATTACATTAATGGATTTTTAGATATGACATTAACCTTCTATCCATTAGATGTCTTACTTTATCATGGCATATCATGAAAATTGTTCATTTCATTTATCTTATTTATGAAACTTGTTTCTAGCATTCTTTTAAAATCTTTTTCAGTTCTATAGGTTAGTATTAATATGCCTTTTCTGATTTCTTGATGTATTGAGACTTTCATATTTTTCTTTATCCAACTGAAAGTTTCACAACTTTGTTAAAATGTACAAAGAAACAAATTTTGGCTTTGTTTTTATTTCCTTGGTTATTTTTATTTATTATTTTTTGCTCTAAAAAAATTCATCATCCTTACCAAGGTAAATACACTCTGGATCATATGATGTAAGAAATACAGTTCTAGTAAAAGTATTGGCAAAGGTAGGTCCATTTATTGTGCTGTGTTCTTTGATGTTAGAAAAGCAGAGCTCATTCCCTTTAGTTTGGTTCCATGCCCTCCATGTGTGCTGCATTGGCTTTGCATATAGCTCCCTTTCTGTGAAAGACTCCCTAAAGCAAACTGACACACAGTTCACGTTTACATGCTAGAAAAAATATCACTCTGAATCCATTACTTTCTTGTATGCTACATAGTATGAGCCTGGAGCCCTAGCTCCATTTGCTTTGTGATGTCAACTGGATTGATGTGTTTGCCTACGAAGGTGACAGCAACATTTGACCAGTCACAAGTGCAATATAAAGAAAACCCTTTCAACTGTCAGCCAAAGCTTTTCTACCTTTTAACACTGTGAATTCTCAAAGTGAGGGCTTTTTTAAATTTTTTTGTTTTTGTTTTTGTAAAAAAATTTAGAATTATCAACAGGACACAGGAAAGAAAATGAAGAAAAGAGAAGAACAGCACAAAAAAAAGAGTTAATAGGGTCAGAATCTTGATCCTCTAGGAACACACAGGTCAATCATTTGTGGCAACCCAAAGGACAGCAAGGGGAGTGACAGTGGTGGAACAAATCAAGGCACACATCCAACACACTGTCATGCAGAAGCGTTACACCACACAGATCCATCTGCTTCACAGCTATGGCTCTCTGGAAGATTACAAACTATATCAGCAAGTCATTCCCCTTACATCAATGGACATCAATCATGAGAAGACTGGATGCAACTCTAAGAAAAAAATGACGACTTGCTAAAGAAAAACTAATATGCATTGCAAAAGACCATGAAATTTCTGAACTACACGTCACATGATAATTCATGAATAATTTTCAGCAATATTCCAATGTGTATGCTTATTAGTTGTCTTAAACTCTTAATGAGATACATAGTTATTTAGATAGATAGGTAGGCAAGTAGTTTAATCAATCAATAGATTGGAAAAGTAAATTCTTAACAATTAAGAAAAAATTCTTACCTTATTTTGTAAAAGTATCTAAATTAGTTTGCTTGTTCACTTTTGTTCTAGAAAAACAAAAGAACTTAGCTGTGCCAATATTTGAAAAATTACATAATAATCAGAAAGAAGTGCTCATTAAATTCAGTTGTTGACTGAACCTCAGTACTCCTCTGAAATCCATGTTAAAATCCTAACCCCAGTGCATAATCTTAGGAGCAGGGACCTCTGTGACTGTCTAGGTCACTAAAGTAGAGGCATCGTGATACAAATTCTGTCCACATCACAAAGAAAGTGACAAGATATATTTTGGCTCTTAGCCAAGTAGTATCACAATGAGAAAATAGCCATCTATGAACCAGTAAGAAGCCCCTCATCACACAACAGATTTGCCTGCCCCATGATGCTGCACAACCAATATGAGAAGTGGATGTTCATTGTGTATATCATACACAACTTCACATTTATTTGTTTCAGTTCCAAAACTGGGAAAAACAGGGTCAATAAGATGATATAATTCACAACACTTAACCTACTATAATTTCATATAATTCCTCATATGGAAATTGTACCAACCTTTACTTGGTTGTTTTCCTTGTTTCTTATAAATGACTAAATACTGGGAACAGAAACTTTATTACATGCTTCCAAAGGGAAGTTTTCAATTACAGATTCTGAAATATGAGGTCATATAGACCCCTGGAATAAGCAATGTCTGAGATAAGTGATATTTCACAGAACATTCTTAAGTTTCTAGAAATCAATTTTCAAAAGACTTGATTCTTTGCAAAATATCTCAACAATAATACAAAAAGAAAGAGGAAGAGGGTGAAACTGGGAGAAAGAGGAGATTTTATCACTAATTCAAAGTATTCAGAAATGGGATGAATTTATAAACTTGGAACAAGTCATAAAACTCATGAAAATATTTCTATGCTAATGAACACAAGGCCTCAAGGTATCCCTGCCACTTATGCGTATTTGCATGTGAGTCATGCAGCGTAGTTCTCTTGGCTTTTCAAAGCTATGATGACCACGTTCTTCAAGTTGTATGTTTGCTTAAGCTCTTCTCAGGAAGAGGTACCATCATATCAGCATGTTATCATAGACACTTTCTTGGTCACTGAACCAAATACTCAACATTTGCAATTTAAGGAAGAGAAGCTGATTTTGTCTCACAGTGCAGGAGTTTTGGCGCCATTTTGGCAGTTTAAACTGAGAACTAGCAAGCAGAAGGCCTGGGCAGAGGAAAGTTGTTCATGCTGTGGTGGCCAGCAAGCTGAGAGGGAAGAAAGAGCAGAGAAAGCAGGCACACATTCCCATCATGGACTCAGGCTCCACCTCCTAAGAGTAAGCCAGCTGCCGTGTGGCCATAACTCAGTCACCTTCCAAAGCCACACCTAGGATTGCTGGAAGCCTTGGGGGACATTCTCCATTTAGACCTCACATATGTTATTGTATAATTCTAATTGTATTTACAATAGAATTAGCATTATAAAAGTGTGATTTACCCCAAACGCTGCACGTGAAAAATACATTATCACAAGGAACAAAAATATCAGCAGCTGTCGCTACCTGACAGCCTTTCTTCCAGTTGTACCTGTGGTGGTTAAGCTTGATTGTGGCAACTTGGCTGGCTTGACAGCTGCCTAGGGCCAAGATGCAAACGCAGAGTGTCAGGCTGCAGCAAAGATGCAGAGCCCTCCCTGCAGTACCATCACAAAAGGGTTGAGCTCTATTTTTCCTAAACAGAAGCCTCTCTAGTCAAGGTTAATTGCAGTGTCGGCACTTTATGATAAATAAGTGACTTCGCAGTCGCAGTTTTCGCTCTGTTTCTGAAAGGTTCACCTTCACTTGCTAGGCAAGTGGTTAGGCCAACTTCTGAGGACACTGAGTGAGGCATTGAGGTATAACCTTATACTCTATTTCTGGCTCCCCCTTTTCTCTCTAGCTGTTTCCTTGCTTTGTATCCTATCTGTCATAAAATAGGGATCTTTGTTACATCCCACCCTTCCACCATGATGTTTCTGCCTCCCAGATACCATGGACTGAATACCCTGAAACCGTGAGCTGAACTAAACCTCTATCCATTAAATTGAGGATGTCAGTTATTCTGGCCTGGTGCTGACTAATAGAATGCACATCACTATCAAGCATGAATCAACTTTGTATTCCTAACACATTCATTTTAACTATACTGAGAGAAAAATAACTTCTAAAAGAGTAACTCATTAAAGTAAGTTTTCTGAAATGTGTTTAGTCATTGTATGTAGCTGGGATGCTGCAACAAAGTGTCAGTTATAGTGACCATGACTTGCCAAAAAAATCTGAAAAATATTTAACATCCTGTACTGCATTACAGAAACATATTTTGTACGTATTTATTTTCCTTCTCTGTCTTCATCTTTATCTTTTATCTCTATCGCTATCTCTCTTTTCTGTCTCAATCTTTCTCTCTCCATATCCACTACTATTTCTATATATAATATATGTATATATTTAATATACATTTAAATATGAGTAATTTTCATTCACTTTGATAATAATAATTGTTATTAAATTAAGAAAACATTAGTTTCATAACAGTAGGACTTTATGTGGCACAAAAATCACACTACACATATTCAAATCTGCAGTTTGGACTAAAATATTTTTTGGGAAAATAATAAATTGATGTACTTTAATTCATAAAAATACAAGCATAGTGTATCCTTTAGGAGAATGCATATCAGAATGAAGCATCATTAATACTTAGATGGATGGGTTATGGTGATGAAAATATAGGACTCATTCATGATAATTAAATAGAGATGCATATGCACATACATAAATCCACATAGAAATACAGTAGTGTTGCATACATGGCTGAGTAAACATACACATATATCCTAGCTCTGAAAACTAGGAGTGGTTAAAAGAAATAATACTTTACAGGCAACAAAACTTCCTATATGCAGTCATTGATGTCCAAATGCTATGTTCCCCTCAAAGGGTGAGAGTGGTGTGCAATGTCATCACTACTGATGGAAAATCAGAGAACTTCTTTATTGTTTTTGTTCTTTATAAATCTAAAATTATTCCCAAATAAAAGCATTTTTAAATACTGCAAATACATACAATAGAAAGCATTCTATTCTCATGGTTAGAGTAGTACATAAATAATGTCTTTGAAAAGCTCTCGTGCTCAAAATGTATGCACATATTAACTGTGTCCTCACAATAATCTGACATGGCTGACACATGTTAACAGGTGAAATCCAGGGGAGGAGTAAGTGAATTTCCCAAGGTGCTTTCTGCAAAGCGGAGTGTCAAGACTTGACATCTGGCTTCTGATTCCTAAGTCCAGTCTTTGAACTGTCAGACTTTTCTGCTAGTCTTCTAAATGACAGGTTTGAGATTTCCAGAATAAGAGACAGTGGAAAAGGTGACATGTGAGTTAAAGTTTTTAGCCATCCATCACAAACATTCATTTCAGGATGTGGGACTATTACCTCAGGAGTTTCTTTTGCCTGTATCATGGATTTAATTGTTTCTTCGTATGGGTGAGAGAAAATGAATCTAGATCTATGTGTCATTTTTCATTAGTCAGAAAAGCCAGAACAATCACAGAACTCTAAGGTCTGTCTGAGAAGGCTCCAATCCTAGTTCTGCTGTCAGGTGTGTCACTGTAGAAATTCCACCCAACTCTTTTGTTCCTCAATAAATTGGTCTGCAAATCTCAAAGTCTACAGCACAATCTTGAGGTACTCAGCAGCCCATAACGAGTGATCAGGGCCAAGGCAATAGACGAGAGAAGGACCAGAGCCTGTGGCCAGTAAGGTAGACCAGGTGGTTTTCTTGGCATGAACTTAAATGTGCTGTTCTTCAAGAAGGCAGAACCAGAGAACTGGCACAGGTAGGAAGAATGTCACGTGACCTGTAGTAACTGTATCTGAGGGAGAGAGAAGACGCTCCAGGCATGAATACCTTTGAAACTGAGATGTAGAAGATAAAAAGGGAAAGGGCATTTGGTGGGAGACACATGGAGATGGATCCATGCTTAATCACAAACTTAAACCACTCTGGCTCTCACTTAATGATTTCTATAGTATTATGTACCCTGGGCACTGCATTGCTCAAAGAGATTTTCTCAGTCTTGACATCTCATAGTGCATGTTGTCCAAGTGTACTAAACAAGTCAGCATTTAAACATAATCTCACAGACGCTTTGTGAGCACTCAACTTTTTAGCATAATTGTACTGTCAGATACAGTATTTACCCTCAGGTGTGTGCTGTATGTGTCTTTGTATGTACATGGAAGTGTGTTTCACCCTTAATCTCTTACAGTATGTACAAAGTTAACAGTGTTATACTAGGTGATCAATACTTTCTAATGAGTACCTCACTTTAGACTTATACCTATGATGCCTAACTATAATTCTCATTGCGATTATATTCTGTACATTTCATATATACTAATTACGGCCAAGCTCATTTTAAATTAATAATCAGTGTATAAGTTTGAGCAGAATTCCATCTGCATCATCTGTTGCAGTTAATTTATACTCATAAAAGAAAGTAATGTCTCATAAAAGAAAGTTTTAATCTCATTTGATAAACTGGTTAACATTCACTCTGAGAATCTACAGACTTACCAGAGGTTACACAGTGAATAATTAGTGGGGACCAGACTTGAACCAAGGTCATTAGGCCCCAAATATCATTTATTCTACTCTTTGTTAGGAGCCAAAACAACTTTTAATGCAGCAAAGTGACATTAATGCTATCAACATTAAAATAATATTGTAAATCCTAAAAATGTAAGAACCACATTTCCGTTAACTGAGTTGGAGTTGTGCCCTTGATAAGTAAATGGTCTTTGAGTTATATTTGTCTAGCAGTAAAAAAGACCACATGTAAAAGGCTGTATTTCTAAAATATTATGAGGATATAAACTGATATGAGAGTACTTAAATTTAAAAACACAGGAATTGCATTAATTACTCTTTAGAGAAATGAAAGATTCACCTTATTATTTTCCCAGAGTAAATGTGATTCAAATATGATCATTTCAAAGATTTAATATTCAATATTAAGATTAATTATTGACAGAGAAGGAAAATCAAGAAAGATGCAATTATAAATAGTAGATGACAATTATAAGGAATTTTTGTATCCACTGTAAAACTACAAAAATGTATCTTTGACAGATTATGAATTATATTGTTATATAGAAAATCTCACTTCTATGGAGACTCACTAATGCATTTTTGCCTTTCTCACCATCTATACCAAAATTTTAGTCCAAATGTAAATGATTTTTGAAATCTGAGAACGCTATTTAGGCCCTTACTTGTTTTCATACTATTTATAAATTGAGGTAAAATGAAAAATACATTAAATATTACTAACAATTTATGTGAGAGGCAAAACTGGTGCAAATATCTCATCTAATGAATTCCAAAGGCAAACTAGAAGTTCTCCCTATTCATATACTTCCTCCCTTTTAGTAGTCAGGTAACTGGAATCCTTCTACAGCCTAGAATCACAGTCTCTGCTTGGATGTATGTCACGCTTCCATGCGGGGAAGCAGGACTTCAGTTCTGCAGAAACCATGCACTGAAGTGATTGAAAACAGCTGACATGGTCAGTGCAGGCACGCACTAGTCAGCAGATGATGCCTAATCAGACCCACGTGTGCTACCTTTGCTGTAACCACCTTCACCCTCATTCACAAAAACTCATAAATGGAACCCAAAGAAGGATGAAAAGCTGAGCATTTTAATACTTAAACCAAATGTGTTAAAACATCAATATGTGTGTATATGCATTTGACATCAAATATCACCCCTACTTTCTGCATTTATATGTCTATGACATAACATTATAAAACTTAGAAGTAAATCAGGTAATACCTATGTCCATGATAATTCAAAGGATTTGCAAATTAGGAAATTAAAATGCAACTGTGATTTTGGCATGCAAGACAAGCATATTTCAGTGGAAGGGCCATTATTATAAACCCGGGGAATTACACACTTTTATTGACTGTGACTCATAAGAGCAGAAGTAGCAGAGCTATTCTTTAGATGTGTGTTTTGTATCCCATTGTACGTATGTAGCTGTTTCAGTGTGGTTCACACATTTGGAAATATTTCAATTTTTTAGCTGATTTTAGTCTTTGAAAGATTTTCAAAGGATAAATATTTGTTATATGTTCATAATAAATGTATCTGGCTCAAAACATGAAATATTTAAGAGTGTATTACTGAGCTTTATAAATGTGAGCAGACTCTGAGCCTATATGATTCTGCATGTTATTTTTTATGAATTTTGATCAAGATTTTGCAAATCAGGCTTTCTGTTAATTTTTTTACTTGAACTTTCCCTTTTTTTAATGACAATAATTGTATATTTTATACCAAGCAGTAAGATACACTATTTCAACACATATATTGAATATGTGATGGGTAGTTCTTATAATCCAATTCACCAAAAATGTAATCATACATTTTGTGTTTCTAGGACTACCTTATGTGACTTGGTATAATGTCCTCAAGTTCATATACTCATTAGTTAAATCATTACTCATTAGTCAAAAAGGGAAAACATCTGGAAATGTCCATCAATTTACAGGCTGAGAAATGTGTGGTTTACCTGTAATATGCAATAGTATTTAGCAATAAGATAGAAAGATGTACTGATATACATTAAACATAGATGAGGCTTGAAGTCAGTCTCAATGAAAGAAGATAAGAATGAAAGATTATGTATAGGATTCATAATACATAATATATATTATATATGATATATATGATATATATACATATCATAATATATAATGGCCTCATTTACTGATTATAACTATTAATACTATGATCCAAGATAGAGCACTATTAGTTTTACTCAACAGTAAACAAACCTTGATAGATTTAATTTTTAATGAGAGAAGGGATCCCTCCGAAGCAATAGAAAACACTACTTGGATTGTGTACTGCACTGTTTTTTCTGGTACAGAGGGCAACATTTGAATCAGCTTCCTTTTCAAAGAGTAGGAAAAAATTTGATTAAGCTACTCAAGCCAGAAGCAACAAGAGCAATTCAAAATAAAATTAATAGCAGGTAATGGGAAGGCATAGGCCTCTGGAAAACAATAAGCCAGAAGTGAATCCTATTATAAGTTTTTCCTTACCAACACTGGTTAAATGTATATTTTCTTATTAGAGGTCAGACTTCCCACAGGCTGGCAGCTCTGAAGAAAAAATGTAGGTATAATTGGTTTCCTGGGCCACATAGTTTTCTGTTGCCGATGAATCAATGTTTATATTTCAAATCATGCTAACCTAGAAATTTCACCTGGGAGTTTTCTCATTAGAAAGGAGGAAAAAAGTGGGTCATAATATTGGAAACTCAGAAATATTATCATATCACAAATGTCATTATTAGCAAAAACAAACAAACAAAATAGCTAACTTGCAACTGAAGCTTAAACATGCCATTGCTATGTTCCTGCATCAGAGAAGCTTAAATGAAAATCTTATCACTTGGGAAGGACTGTATGAGAAATAAATGAAAATACTGCTAGACATGATCTCTATGTATATAAAAAGTAGACTTGGAAGGAAATTTAAAGGATTATATAAGTTCATCTCTAATACATTTGAAAGTTCGTATTGAAGAGTTATCTTGCATTCCCTGAACTATTCTAAAAAAGGGGGTGGTACAAGTTATAAATACTGTGGCATATAAGTTTTAGTAAGTACTTATTGAATGAGTAACTTGTCAAACACATTAAACACGTAACTTCTATATATTTTACCTTACCCCTTTTTCTTATGCTCTTTGCTTGTAGAGGTATCTTGCATGGTAAGCACAGATCTTATCACTGAGTCACATCCCCCGTGTTAACAATTTTTGAACTGTTAGAAAATACCCTGTGATTTTAAAATATTTTTGATGAAATTCATTTTCTGATACTTTCCAAACGGCCCAAGAAACACCCTTTGTATAACAGAATAAATGTTCACAGTATCAAATTGTCATATATTTTCTAAAATCTTAATCCTAATTTCTGTATTCCTATTTTCTCTGGACCACTGATAAAATTTTAAGGGCTAGAAATGGTCCATAACCTATAGTTTGATGAGCATCAGGAAGATAGGAAGCATTAATATACAATTGTATAGATCAGGATGTTCTGAAATTTTTTTTTCTGCTTGGTTAGCTTTGTTGTGGTTTGTTTTTTGGTAAGGTAATGGCATGAGAAATTTCCTTTGAAAGGTCTTCCAATGGTTGCATGTTCATCATTTTAGGAGAGTTACTTTGGATTTCCTGAGTAAAATTGAGGGAAGGAGAAATGAATCAGTGTGAGAAATGTTGAGGAGTACGTAATGGTTACTTTCACTTGGGAAACTGGTACATGTACATAACGCATTTCAGTTCTTTTTTCTCCTTCCCCTCTACTGTTCTCTTGCTGATACCATTAGATTTATATACTTACCTTATAAGTCTTTAAATCCTTATAAGGGCAGAGTAGTACTCCATTGTGTAGATATACCATGATGTCTTTATTCATTCATCTATTGGTGGACATATAGGTTGCTTCCTTTCTCAATAGACCTTCCTTCCCTAGATGTCTATACTCAATGTGCCTTTAAATGTGTTATCCACAGTTGAAAACCACTGATACTGATACTGATACTGGATGTTTGGTCCAAAGACAGCGTCTAAGAAATATCTATAGAATAAAATGTACCACATAAATGAAGAAATTTTTCTTTTACAAGTTTTCAATGGAATTTATTATATGGTATTGTCATGAGGTTTGAAATACGTTGAACAACATGGAAGCTATTCTATTGAACAAAGTCTCAGGTCACAGGGAAGGAGACTTCAAATGACACCTTTTCATTGAGGCTTGCAAATTATGAAGACATAGTAAATGCTAATTGAATTAATGGACTCTTTGTTGCTGTTACCTAAAAGAAAGAGGCCCCAGTGTGTTGCAAAATGGACACTTACTCATACTATTTTTCAATTTTTCACTTCTATTTTCTTATGAAAGCTTATTTATAAATAAACTGACCTGTAAACTCACAGTTTAATCTTATACAACAAAGAAGATCCTAGTAATCCTGCACTACTCCCAAATTTGACATCAATATTTGCAATATTTCTAAGTACCATTCTGATAAAGTTGAATTTCTAAATTGAAAACGTGATTCATATAAACATAAACTTGTTGAATTAACTAATGATAAATCCATAAGATAAATTAGGAGCATAAGATGTATGTATATATGTATAAATTTCTATTTAATCAGGGATGCTAATGGAAATAAATCTGGTTAATCACTAATATTATGTAGGCAAAAATTGTAATCTTTGTGACCACTGTTTCTACAAAGAGTAATCGAAGAGTACACCTGTAAGTTAACTGTTTAGTGTTTAGCTGATGAGGTAATAAATAAAATAAACATGGATGCGATCTTCTTAATAATAACTAGGCCTGGATGAGCTAAATAGAAAGGGCTTACAAGGCTTCCTCTCCCCTGCTACACAGATTAGATAATTTTCATAATGGACGCACAGATATACAGTTTTGAGAAATAATTATTAACAGCGTTTTATTCTGCTCCTTATTAACTAAGTTTTCTCCACCCTGAAGTCATCAACTTTTATTTTCTTCTTTAAGTTCCTCTATAAAAATGATCACTTGGTTTTGTTACTCTAATCTGGTGATGTAATTGTCTAAGATTAAACCATACTTGCAGGGCTAGAACAAACCTTAATAATCATGGAAAATGCTCTAACATGCTTCACTAGATTTGTTATTTATTTCCTTATTTACTTACAGTTTTTTTGAAGCAAGGCTGGGATTGAACTGACAGGAATCCTCCTCCCTCAGCCCCTGAATTCCCAGGTTTGTATGCATGTGTCACCATGTCCAGTAGTATATTTATATTTTATTTAAAATAATTTGTGCTTTGTTAATTTACATTTGACAAAAGTTTACATGTTTAAAATATGAAACATGATGCTTTGATAGATATACACATTTTTATTTTTATTTTTAGTTAAATTTATGGGTACAATTTTTATATACATGCTGACCATAAACATCATAGGGGATTTGTGCTAACATGTTTTGATTCCTCTTTTTCCCCCATTCCACTTCCCTCCCTTCCCTCTCTTCCTCTTATTTACAAAGTTTTCTATTTTATCCTTTTTCTACATCTTTTAGTTTTCCTTTTCTTCCTTTCTCCTTTCCCCTATCATAGTTACATTTTCTTTTCAACAATTTCTTGTTCTTTTGAACAATATATATATTATATATAAATATATAGATATATATTTATATATATCTATAATATATATAATTATATAATAGCATCATTTTGTTTATTATATATAAACAAAATGATGCTATTACATAATTTTAATAATAACTGAATTTTATTTTATTGTTTGGATATTGTCATCATGCTAGCTATAAAAATAGGGTTAGAGAGAATTGCTACTTCTCGTTTCTTGAAGATATTTGTTGAGAGTTATATTATATATTTTTGATCTGAGCATTCAGTAAAATCTGCCTATAAATTACTTAGTCTATGTCTTGAGATTGATGAGACTTGAGAAGCAATCAAATTCATGCAATATTTAGTAGTGTAATCACGTGTAGTCTTTAACTGTGTAATTAGAACATCTTTCAATTATAAGATTCTAGAAAATTTTCCACTTTTTACTCATTTTGACATACAGCATCTTACAGTGATTACTGTCAATATGAGTATTTGGATCAATCTTGGCATTGCTGGGCTGTGAAATTTCGCTCTTTCTTTGTTTTTAAAACTGTTTCACCTTGCTATAATTGACCTTTCATATTATTAGTTTAAAATTTGCAGAATTTTAAAATTAAATCTATTATTTCTTTTTAATACATTTTATCAATTTCACCTCCTTTAATATTATGCCAGTCCTTTACATTTTGGGGTTTATTTTGGTTTCCTCATTCTAATTCTTAATATTTTAAAAACTCTTTCCTTTTATTAAGACTACTGCTCAGGTTTAAGTATCCTTTAAATTTTATGACCAAAATAATTACTATTTTCAACTTTTAGTCTTCTTTTTAACCTTCATCTTGTGCTTTTAATACTACATAAGTTCTAATGTGGAACTTCTTAACATATAAGCTTTGTGGAAGTATTTAAAGATAATTTTAATTTATATATAAATGGTTTGCATGTTTAACCTGAAAATCATCCCATTGTGACTTTCAAATTCATCAATCCAATGTCATATTCATTATGAAATAAATTGATTACAAATTGTGTGCTTTTTGATGTGAAACATTAGTTCCATGTGCTTGAAAAAGATAATTTTTAATTTCAGATTATTATTTGGAATTATATGAACATAAATAAAGGCACAAAGGAAAATTGTACAAACATCATACATAGATAATACTTTAGAGATGTTGTAAGAGTTTCTGCCTTTTAACTGCATAGCTCAATACATTATAGTGAGGACTTTCGTTTCCAGCTGCGGCAGAACACTCTGTCAAAACAAGCTCCAGCTGGGGACAAGGAACATTTCAGACACATTTTAGAAAGAGGTCCTGTGAAATTCTGATTCATCTAGGGAGTGAGGAGCTATGAATCTGAAATCCAGAGTTGATCCTCCAATGCTGCTCCAAGTGACTGGTCAGACATTTACAGATTCCTAAGCAGCAACTGAACTGAGAGACTGAGCAGAGTTCTTGACAGTATCACCGTGCGTGTAAAGTATGTCTCCAAGGACAGAGCAAGCAAAGGAGGAAAGACCCTGCTGAACACACCAGGCTTTCAGCTGGAAATTTTATAGGTTTACTTTCTAAGAGGAAGAAATGGCAAAAAAAACCCCAAACTACACAAAAATTCAATCCTACCTACCCATCAGCACGATGTTTGATCTAGCTAAACTAACTACCACAATACTAATCAGTTATCAGAAAAATAATAATTTCTCTTTATGCAATGCTAATTTCAATAAATTCACATTTTTATTTTTAAACTTAGATGTCATCCATTAACTCTTTTTACATTTCTATAATTTTGTCATTCTGAGAATGCAAATGAAATTATGCAATGGTAGCTTTTGAAATTTGCATTTTTCCCCTAGAATAATTCTATGGAAGTTGATGTAGAGTTTTATTACTTAGCTTTATTCTACTACACAGATGTCCCGTCTTTTGTATAACATGTTTAATGATATTCATATTCTTGAAAATTTGGCCACTGTGCACAAATATTCTGTAAAAGTTCGTACACAACATTCTGTGTGAAGCTACATTTTTATTTTTCTGGGTAAAATGCCAAAATTCATCTAATTGCTGGAGATTACAGTATCTCTTCCTAGACCATGCCCACAATGTTTCTTGTTCCCAATGAGAGGTTGTTCTGCCACAAAATATTCTGTCATAGCCAAAATTAAAAGTTTACCTAATTCTAGCATATCAATAATAGAATTGTCTACATCTTTGTCAGAATTTGATTTAATACTTTTTAAAATAGCTCAATCTGTATGTGTGGAGACACTGCATTTAGGTATTTCACTGCATTTTCCTAATGGCTAATAGCAATGCCATCTCATGTTTATTTTCCATTCCAACATCCTGTCTTCTAAATTATACATTCACATTAAAAAATGAAATGTGTAATCTATCTCTTAGCTGTAGTGGCTATGCATTTGTGTGGATCCATAGAAGGAATTATGTAAAACAAATAATGCAAAATTCAGCAGATATTAACAAGGTGTCATCACATTGATAATTATAACACATTTCCTTCTGAAAATGTATGTAATACTCATTGGTAAATAGGAAATGAGTTTCATTTATAAGATATTTAAGTACAGAGAAACAATAGTCATCTCTTTAGGCATGAACCGTTGGGCTACTATCTTTCTTTTTCCATTTTTCTTTCATCTACAGAAAGCTTTTCTAAGTTTAATGGTTTGGGAGAAGTCGCTCCCAGATAACCAGTCCTAAAAGCAGCAATTCCATGTCCTCTACATTATTAAATTTGGAATATATTTTGTAACTTCTCTTCTTACAATTTACATAAACCTTCTTCTGTGTTCCTTTGAGTGACATTTTTCACACGTGTCTTTCATTTCACTCCATATCTATTAAACAATGTTTTTATATGATTTAATCAGTGTAATACACTATATTTATTTTAAATATTGCATCTTCCAGCCAGGAATCCTGAATAACTTTTTCATTTTGACTGCTTAGCTGTAATACTTTTACAGTTTACACTATTTCATCATTCTTTTCATATAATTCTGTGCTATTTTAAGGTATGACATAGCCCATGACAATGCTTTAGTAATTTGAGCAATATTTTAATATACAAGAATCAATATTGTAAATGAAAGAGTACAGGGTATTTATCTTAAATCTTATGTTTTCAATACCAGGACTTCTGTATAATAATTTTCATGTTTACTTCCTTTTGCTTTTCAAGAATAATCTTTTATGCAAATAAAGATTTTGTTATTTGAATTGTTTATACAGTGCCCTATTAAGTCTCATTTCTGAAGCATAGAGTTTTATTTTGGTCTGGTTTTGGTTATAAGTTTTCTGCTACTTGGCAATTGGGATTCAATTTTGATTAGATTTTTTAATGATTTTACAACTGTATTTCAATGTTTTAAAATACAGTGGCTAGGCAATAGACAGATCATCCGCATCTACATATTTATTTTTAACAA
>PVJX010021036.1:0-32461 GCA_004027295.1 Dolichotis patagonum
TACTTCTGCCAAGGCTCTTGGGCTTGCCAACCCCCAATATCACCACAACCATGCATCTTCAGATTCCAGTGGCTTTTTGAACACAATGCGACCGGCTCCAGTGAGAGGACATCTGGCTACAGCCTTCCATCCATGTTTTTCTTTTCTTTTTTTTCCCCCCTTTAGTTTATTCCTAGGTCAAGACGATCCATCTCTTTTCATCTACTCTTCTCCAGGATGTTTTATTCCAGCATCTGAGCTGCTTCTTTCACAGAGACTCTTTACTTTGCTGCTTATTGATCCACCATCTTCCCAGCTTCCCAGGGATGCAAATCTACAAACCATGCACACACACACACACACACACACACACACACACTGATGTGGGTGGATCCTATTCGTCATATCACTGACTTACTGATGTGTTCAAAATAACACCAGTGTTATAATAAGAAGCTTCCAAAGAGGTTGGATTTAAAGAATAGTAATAGCTTTGGCACTGAGATGAGTTTAGCATGAAAGGCACATGTTTTTTCAGTTTCTCAGACTGATTTAGGGTATGATTCTGGAATGTGGTTCACAAGATCCAGACACTTTGATTCATCACATTACATCTCCAGTTATTTTAGAACGAGGCACAATATTGTCAAAAGATGGTATAGCCAATTCTTCCAGCTGTTTCTTAGTTTGTATCAAAGAGCAACACATGTTGTAACACAAGGTTATATAACTAAAGCAATAACATCACCTTGCCTGGCCCCCAAGTTAATTCCTGACATTGTTTTCTAAGAAATAATATGAATACATTTGAGTGCCATAGCAACATCCCCCTCTCTTGTCATAGGAAATGGAACAAATATATGTTCTCATTTAAAGCGATAGAAAAGTATTGATGCAGTATGTCAGAGTTCTTATACCAAATCAAGATTTTTAATCTAGAAGAAATCAACAATCAATTGCATGAGAAGACAGCTGAGAATGAATTTTGAGTAAATGTTCCTCCTCCATTTAAATCAAAATAGTATAATGTGGAAAATAAATGAAGGCATGAGATCAATGCAAAATTATCCATATCAGATGCTTATTCTTCATGCCTCCTATTAGCACTGTCATGATGAATGGTTTCAATCACATTTCAGAATTTTGCACAGCAAGGACATGGGGTTATATTTTGGTGATAATATCACAGGTATATAATATTACAAAGAGTTCTATTGAGCTTGAATTTGAAATAACTCTCATGAGTAGTGATTTACAGTATTCAAATATGTGCAGGTAAACCAGTAAGCTAATTAGAAATATTGGCAAATGTGTATTTGAGTTGTATCTTTTGGCTAACACCTTAGGGTTTTTTTCACTTTTTATTTTTATTTTCATTAGTACACCTTTTTAGTGCATACTGTTGATGCTTCTCATATGGTGTCAATACAGATAAGTAGCACACTCATTTTATCATTCCCTTTCCCTTCCCTCCCTCCTCATCCTTCCATCTCTTGATTCCTTTTGCCATCTGAGGAAAAAAAAAACTACCTCACTACTTCAAGTTATCTATGCTATTTTGCTCTTTATTTAGACAAGAAAATCATGTGATATTTAAACTTGTATCTGATTTGTGTAATTTAACATACATTTTCCTACAAATGACTCAAATTTACTATTTTTTAGGAGATGCAGATAAAGAGATATTTGCAGAGTGTGCCTAAACAAATATTTAAAACATAAGTAGTTTTAAATTACCCATGATTTTTATAAAATGTAATCCTGATACTGAATTAGGTAGATTTCCTAATCCAAAAGTAAAATAGGACCCCAAGAGCTTATTTAGATCCATTAGCAGAGAAAAGCTACGGAAAAACTTTCCTTAAGGATATTTGTTTAGGGCCGGGGATTTAGCTCAGTAGTTTAAGCACTTGCCTGGCAAGTTCAAGGTCATGAGTTCGGTCCCGGTACTCAGGAAAAAAAAAAAAAGGATATTTGTTTAACCTAAGTATAAATTCTAGAATGATGCGCAAAGATTGGTAAGACAGGAAGGAAGTGTCTACCATACAAACCACACTAATCTGGAGGTCAGGGGGCAGCGAGTTAACCGGTTTCCCATCTTACCTCCTTCTGTGTCCTGAGTCCAGTGAGGTAGTTGGAAACTTTGTCTTCTTGTTGCTTCTGCTTTCAAAGGACAAAAATCATTGCTTACATATGAAACTACCAGACTCTTAAGTGTTGCTATCAAATGAACAATAACATAACTACTTTACCATTGCTTAGAACTCTTAGTCACCTTCCTATCCCTGAGATAAATAACCTCAATTATCCACAATTTAAAGGAGCAGAGATTTGTTTGGGTTCTGGTCAGCTGGTTCTAAGGCAGAAAGGAGGCAGCATGGAGGAGGAAAAGGTACTCAACCTGTGGCAACAAGAAGGCAGAGAGAGAAAGCAGAGTTTGGGGACAAGACTTCACCCCAGTGTCTTAACTCTGCCCAGGCCCCACTACCTAGCAACTCATTGGTCTACAGTACTTATCAATGGATGGATCCTCCATGAGTACAGCTTGGCCATAATCCAATCACCGTCCACACACATGAGATTTCTGGGGGTGATTTTAGATCTAAACCATAACAAACAACTTCTTTTCTAACACCTTCTAATTATTTCTAATACTGATATGTGAACAAGATAATTGATAGGTCATTAATACATAGAAAATGGGAGGAAAAAGATATGATCTGTGTTGAGGGATAAATACTACAATTCTGTGGAGATTTTGCCTTCCTTCCCTGAGCTCTGAACCTCAAATACCATGAATATTTTCAGCAAGTTTAGTTTATCAGATTATCATGTTTTTATAAAACTGAAGTTTGAGTTCACAAGACAGATACTCTTCCCAGAAAGGCATAATCACAGAACTTTAGTGCATTTGTGTAAGCTTAATTCAGGACCATCTCTTTGTACTATGCAATAGGAAATTAAGTTTGAATTTAGTTCAAACTTTTCCATGTACTTTACAGTACTCTGCCAGGCCCCTTGCATTAGGCTGTTGGGTATATGAATTCACAATGATTTAAACATAACATGTCTGACACACAAGCAGTTAACGTCACATTTATGAATTTTGAGAGGTGATTTCTTACAGCCTAGTTCCATCGCCAGCACAATAGTGCCAGCACAATTGACCCTGGATGACTCAGTGCTCACAAAGCCCCTCACCAACAATGAGACGGAGACATCAGCCTCATGCCTGTGTGAAACCTATACTCTTCAATGGTTTAAAAAGGAAAATAGGTTATTAATGGAAGACAGAGTTACTGGGATTGTTTTCATATTGTTCACTGTTCTGAATTGCTTGATTTTATTTCTAATTATATTTTGTATGTTAAGAATTTTCAAAAGCTGTCTCTCAATTTCTAAAATTGGGAGAACTAAACAATTTCTAAAATAATTTTAGAAGATATAAATATTTGCATATATATAGTATTAAAACATATACACAGTACAACAGTACTATAGTTCTTGACAAATGAATATAGTTCCAATTTCAATGTTTATTCACATTTTCATTCACAATAATGAATAACACAAAAGCAAAGTAATGAAGGCATAGCTCATAACTTCACTTATTATCAATGAGTAAGAGATGCTTTGCTGAATAGAATAACAGGGCTGGAGATATAGCTCAATGCCTGCTTGGCAAGCACAAGGTCCTCAGTTCAATTTACAGTACCAAAAAACAAAACAAAAACTTGAATAAGATAATAGCTTCAAATGTGAGAGGAATATGCTTTGCTGTATGGTATTGACAATGTTTCACCTACAAAAAGGACACAATTTTAAGTTGAATATGCCTTATGATCATTTCTCCATCACTTTCTTAAATCTATATGATCAATACAATAATAATATAAGCTCTGATTTCTTTTCTTTCTTTTTCTTTTCCTTTTTTTTCTTTTACTTTTTAAAAAACTTTTTAAGACAAGGTTTCTCTCCAGATCAAATTGGCCTTGAATTCACTATGTAGTCCAGGCTGGCCTTGAACTCACAGCAATCCTCCTGCCTCAGCCTCCCAAGTGTACCACCAAACCTGGCTAAAGCCCTGATTTATTTCAGCTATAAATATTCTCAGGATGGCAGATGTCATACCACTGCTATATCCCTGCACATGGAATTGGGAAGCAAAGCATAGAAGTCCATTCTTATGTAATCTTTCCACTATTCAGTATAATAGACACAAATACAAGAGCACAGATAACAGCAATATGTAGTAAAACAATTAACAAGCAATATGTTATCTACTACCTTTGTCTTTAATATGATTTATTACAGTACATTTTAGATAATTTAATGTTTAATGAAGGCTATGTTTTAAAGTCAACTCATAAAATTATTAAAATTTTAATAATGGGCTCTCACAAGTTATTGCAATGGTCTATTATTTATAATATATATTTTAAAATATGTGTATACCAATGTGAATTTGAGTGAATATTTTATTCTTGCAAATGAGTGAGACAACCAAGAAGGATGAGGAATCAAAGGAGTATAAGCACCTGTGGAAAAAAGGACAGTGAGTTCTAAGAGCAAATGAAGTCTCTTTTCTGTAGCTGTATCATTTGCACTTTGATCAAAGTGGCTTAGGTCTGAAGAGTAAACACAGATTCCTCAGCTGTTAATATTTTTCCTTTGCTTTCCTAAGAGAAGCAAGGTTTTTTGCCTCAACTCTTATTTTCATGTAGCCATTAAATTTTAAAAAATCCTGCCCAACATAGAATACACAACTGTTGAATAAATTGAGCTTTGGAGCAGGACAAAGCTCAATACAGGATCCTGATTTGTGCCAATGATTAGTGTAATGGACACTGCTGATGCTGCAAGAGTGCACTGCACCAGCCATTGAGACTGTTCTCTGCAGTCACCTCAAATGTCATCCATCTCCTGAAATTACCCAAGAGGAGGAAAGCAGTGGACCGCAAGATCATGCACTTTCCTGGGCATAGTGATGGGCAGAGACATACAAGCTGTCTCCTCACAACCACCGGACAATTCTGGAAGGATCCTCTAAACTTTGGAGTCCATTGTGAAGTCAGCAGAGGTGGCATTCAGACCATATCACTGCCTGACTCTCTTAGCTCTGCCTTCCTTACCCTTTTACAGATACCGATGGCAAAATTACTTCCTTCTAACATCCTTCATGCAAAGCCCCATCTCAGAGAATTTCTTAGAGAATATAACTTGCAACCTTTGCCACAGCAACTGTGTAATAATAAAACTCATAAGCAAATCTAACAATAAAATGATGGGAGACCTTCACTCCCAGCATTTGAGTGCCTGGCCAGCTCCCTGGAACACTGGACTGGGCTTGGGAGGTTTTGCGGGCCTGAGTGGAACATGCCCAGTGGCCTTCTTTCATTCCTGGGATCCAGGGCTGCACTAGGGAAGTTTCAGCCCACTGGCACTGGCTCAGGAAGAGTTTGAGACCATCACTCCCAGTAGTTAAGTGGCTGCCCAGCTCCCTGGAACACTGGACTAAGCTTGGGAGGTCCCACAGGCCTGACTGGGCCACGCTCAGTGACCTTCATTCAGTTCCAGGAGCTGAGGGTACAGGAGGTGATTTCCAACACGCCCAGGGTAAGCTTTGGAACATTGCTTAAAACACAGAAATATAGGAAAATGGCAAAATGAATGATCAAAAATGCAATTTCAAACCTCCAACCCACCCCAAGGAAGCCTAAAAGTCATGTACATAGAATAAAATATAAGCCATACACCTGAAATGACTGAATGATATCAACTGAAATAAAGAAGCACCTTGGGGAAGCTTTGGAGAAACTCAAATCAGAAATAATTGCCCAGGTAAAAGAAGAAATGATAAAAGTAGTGAAAAAATAGTGAATACATCTAGTGAAGACACAGCTAAAAAATTAGAGGAACAAAGCAAACAGATAGAATCCCTAAATGAACACTATAAGAAACAAACAGAATGCATGAAGCAGATTCAAAGAGATATACAGGAAATCAAAAATTCTATCGAAAATTGCCAAAACTGCCTTAACAAAAGTAAAGATAGAATTTCAACTTCAAGATAATGCAAAGAAAAACAACATATGATTGATAGGTATGAATGAAAAGGAAGGTGACAGCACAAACGATATCAAGAGGCTATTTACAGAAGTGATAGCTGAAAATTTCCCAAACATGAGAATGGAAACTGACATACAGATCAGTGAAGTACATAGAACTCCAAATAAGCATAACCAAAATAAAACTATACTCAGACATATAATAATCAACATTCCAAAAATCCAACATAAGAACAGAATATTAAAAACTACTAGAGAGAAGAGACATATCACCTATAAGGAAAGCCTATCAGAATCAAAGCAGACTTTTCAACACAAACAATGAAGTAAAGAACAGCATGGAGTGAAGTATTTCAGATCTTAAAGAAAAATGACTTGCAATCCAGACTGATGTACCCTGCAAAACTGTCCTTTAAAATGGATGGAGAAATAAGATACTTCCACGACAAAGAACAGCTGAAGAACTTCATGATCACCAAACCAACCCTGCAAAGAATACTGAAAGACATTCTAGACAGACACAGGAAAAAAACACTAAGCAAGGCAAACAATTAAACAGAGTGGAAAGGTAAAGAATCAACAGCAGAAAGATAACATGTCAAAAGTAAACCAATATATAACAGTTATAACCATTAATGTAAATGGCCTCAATTCACCAAGTAAAAGAAACAGACTGGCAGGATGGATCAAGAAACAACATCCAACCATATGCTCTATACAGGAAACCCATCTACCCCAAAAGGAAACCCATATACTGAAAGTAAAAGGATGGAAAACAATACTCCATGCAACAGGATCCCCCCAAAAAGCAGGGATAGCTATTCTGTTTGCAGATAATGTGAAATTCAAACCAAGAATGATCCAAAGAGATAAAGAAGGCCACTACATACTAGTTAGGGAAAAACTTCAAGAGGAAGAGATAACAATCTTAAATATATATGCACCAAATACCAGAGCACCCAGCTCGACAAAACAAGTATTAATAGAAATGAAAAATCAAATAAGCCATAACACAATTTTAACAGGAGACCTTAACATGCCATTGACACAAAGGGATGGATCAACTAGACAATCAGCAAAGAAATAACAGAACTGAATCACACCTGTGAACAAATGGACTTGATAGACGTATATAGAGTGTTCCATCCAAGAACATGAGAATATACATTCTTCTCATCAGTACATGGGGCATTCTCTAAAATAAACCATATACTAGGCCACAGAACATCTTTAAGTAAATGCAAAAGAATTGAAATTATCCCATGCATGTTATCAGATCATAGGACCTGAAACTAGAAATTAATGATAAAAGAAACTGCAAAAACCCCACAAACACATGGAAATTGAATAATGCACTCTTGAGCAATAAGTGGGTCACAGAGGAAATTAAAGAAGAAATTAATCAATATCTACAAGCAAACAAAAATACAAATACAACTTACTGGAATCTGTGGGATGCAATGAGCAATTAGACAAGAGAGAGAAATAAAAGTAGTAAAGATAGGAAAAGAGGAAGTTAAATTATCATTATTTGCAGATGACATGATACTGTACATAGAAGACCCCCAAAACTCCAATGAAAGTCACTTAGATATAATAAACAAATTCAGCAATGTAGCTGAATACATAGTCAATATTCAAAAATCAATAGCATTCCTATACACTAATAACAAAATCACTGAGGGAGAAATAAGAGAAGCCACACCCTTCACACTAGCATCCAAGAAAATGAAATACTTAGGAATTAATCTAACGAAAGAAGTAAAAGAGCTATGCAGGGAAAACTATAATAGCCTGAAAAAAGAAATCAAAGAGAACCTCAAAAAATGGAAAGACATCTCTTGTTCATGGATAGAAAGAATAAATATTGTGAAAATGGCTATTTCCCCAAAATTGTTATACAGATTCAATGCAATCCTAATGAAAATACACTGACATACCTCATAGATCCAGAAAAACCACTCCTAAAATTCATCTGGAACCAGAAGAGACTTAGAATAGCAAAGGCAATTCTAAGCAGCAAAGGCAAAGCAGGAGGCATCACAATCCCTGACTTGAAGCTATACTACAAAGCTACTGTAATAAAATTAACATGGTACTGGAATAAAAACAGATCTGAAGATTAATGGAATAGATTGAAAGATATAACCACAATTACAAACACACTCAACCACCTTATTGGTGATAAGGGGGCCAAACATGTTCACTGGAAGAACGATAGTCTCTTTAACAAATGGTGCTGGAAAAATTGGCTATCCATATGCAGAAGACTAAACTAGACCCATGCCTATCACCATATACTAAGCTAAGATATAAATGGATTAAGGATCTAAATATGAAAACAGAAACACTAAATCTATTGGAAGACAAAGTAGATAAAAATCTTGAAGACATAGGGGTAGGTAGAGAATTCATGAACATGAATCAAACTGCACGGGAAATACTTCCCAGAATCAATAACTGGGATAAAGTCTTATTAAAGAGTTTTTGCATGTTGAAAGAAACCTCTAGCATAGTGAAAAGAAAACCCACAAACTGGGAAAAAGTCTTAGTGAACTGTCCCTCAGACAAAGGACTTCTGTCTAGAACTTATAAAGAATTAACAAAAAATCAGACCCCCGAAATTCAAAGACCCAATCCAAAAATGGGCATCCGAGATGAACACACAGTTGTTAGATGAAGAAATACAAATGGCAAATAAATACATGCAAAAATGTTCATCATCATTAGTCATTAGAGAAATGCAAATTAAAACCACACTGAGATTCCATCTCAATCCAGAAAGAATGGTCAGGATAAAGAAAACTACCAACAACAAATGCTGGAAATGCTGTGGGGAAAAAGGAACTCTTCTGCACTGTTGGTGGGAGTGTAGAATGGTGCAACCACTGTGGAGGTCAGTCTGGAGATTCCTCAAAAAGCTGTGACTGGAAGTACCATTTGACCCAGCTATTCCACTTCTAGGCACATTCCCAGAAGAACTGAAAACATCATACCACAGTGATATATGTGCACCCATGTTTATAGCAGCACAATTTGTAATAGTCAGATCTTGGAAACAACCTAAGTGCCCATCAACTGAGGAATGGATAAAAAAGATGTGATATTTTTATTCAATGGAGTAATACTCAGCTATAAAGAATGATCACACTGAGATATTTGTATATAAATGGATACAACTTGAGACCATACTCATCAGTGAAATAAATCAAATTCACATGTATAAACACCGTATAGTCTCCCTAATGTAACAAATGGTAAGAGTACAAAAGATTTTATGGTAATCGTGATTCCCCATTATATTTCTTGGAAGCCTTATAATGTTTTCTTTCATCAGTTGGAATGGTTTTATTCTGTTTTACTTGATTTTATTATGTATGATGGTATGAACAGCTATTTTGAAGAAAACATGACATTATGGCAGCCATTGGGATTTAATATCATCTTGCTTTGAAGTCCCACCATGCTTTTGTTCTTCTATTACCACTGGTTCTATCATGTTGTGTCTTATTGGATTTTAATATATGTGATAGTATAAACAAATTTTTTATGCAAAATGAGATATTATAGTAGCCATTGTTCATTTTCTGCTATTTGTTTCAGAATGCCCTATAATACTTTTATTCTCTTGAGTGGTTTTATACTATTTTTTATGTTTGATATTTTTATATGTGAAGCTATGCTCAACTATTTGAAAGAAAGAGACATTATGGTAGCTACTGTTAATGTCCGGTTGTCTTGTTGTGAAGTGCTGTGTTGCTTACATTGTTCTATTCTGATCTGCTTTGTTCTGTCCTCTTTTGTTTTATTCTCTTTAAAATACAATAAAAAATAAAAATAAAAATAGAATGATGGGCTGGGGATTTAGCTCAGAGGCGTAAGTGCTTGCCTGGCATGCACAAAGGTATGAGTTTGATCCAGTACCAAAAATAAAAAAAATAAAGATGAAATGAGTGTTCTGTGAGATTATAATTTTTAGTTTTTTATTTTTTTTTCAGATATTTATTTATTTTTCAGATATGAAAAATGAATTAAAGTGTTTTCATGTAATATCCTAAAACTATTTCCAAACATTTAAATAATACCAATGTTTCACAAATCCTCACATAAAAATAGAAGAGGAAGTAATACTTGCTCAACTCTTTCTGATACCTAAAATCAAACAGACATTGCAATAAAGGAAAACTATAGCCTAACACCTTGTATGAACATACATATACAAATCCTCAGTAAGTTATTAGTGGAATGAGTCCAACAACAAATAAAAAAGAATTATTCATGAAGATCAAATGGCATTTATTACAGGAATGCAAGGCTGGTGTAACATTTTAAAGCAACTAGTGTAACACAACACGTCAATAGAATAAAAACAAACTAAACCCTTTCATATTTGACAATTTTGAGGAATATTGATTATTTTATTTTGCTGACTATCCCTCTTGCAGGGCTTATCTGATGGTTTTTAAGGATTGGATGAAAGTGTGCAAGTTTTTGTAAGAATACACCAATAATGTAGTACTCTTCTTAAGCCATTATATTGAGGGTTTCTTGTTGTTGTTTTTGTTATTTTTTCTTCCTTTGATTGTTTTGGTGGTTTTTGAGACAAGGTCTCACTCTGTAGTTCAGGCTGGCCTTGGGTTTGCTATATAGCCCAGCTTGTTCTTAACTCATTGTGATCCTCCTACCTCAGCCTCCCAAATGCTGGGATTACAGACATTCATCACCACAAGAGGTCTGTAATGTTGATCTATTTGTCTTACTGGTGAGCTGTACCTTGATCACTTGAATAAGGTGTTTTCTGCTGGCTTATCACACTATAAAGTTAATATCTTCCTATTTGTAATTAACGCATGTCTTAAAAAATAAAATATTGGTTCATTGATGGAAGAAAAACTATAGCCATCTTCCTTCCAAAGCATGAACTTTTAGAAATAGTACTAGGTTAAGCTACAGAACACATCACCTATTCCTACTCCCACTCCTGACCACGTATTCACATTGACCTCATCCATCCATGACAGCCGAACATCACAAAACACTTAAAGATTTTATTATGGATTCTGTTTCTTTTTACTAAAGGCAATATCATATATATATATGTGTGTGTGTGTGTGTGTGTATGTATATGCTTGAATGTTTTTAGATTTTCATTGTTTTCAACTCTGTGAAGTGGTTAGCTTCATTTACTTCTCTGGACAGCTTTCTGATTAATTCATCAGATTCCCCAGTAAAACCTGATCTTCAGATGTAGCTACTGTGTTTTCTTTACAGAACTAATCACATATTATCTTTATGGGTGTATGTTAACCAAGGAGTATGTTATTACCATTTGACAGGACTGCCATGTGCAGTATCTATACACAGCTCATAATCTTTTTAGCTTTTCCAAGATTTAGAATTCAAAAACTAAGGTACAAACATAGAAAGATGGTGAGATATTTTCCTAGATATATAACAAGAGTTACAACATCCAGAAATGTTGCTAAACTATCTACTAATAATAAAAAATACGATGAGCAGAATGTAAGCTCCCAAGTGCTTTCCACTGGAACGGGAACATATGTTCATTGTATTATTTGAGACTATTCAATTCTTCCTTAGAAGAAAAGAAAAACAAACGATATATATATATATATATATATATATATATATATATATATAGTACTGGGATCGAACTCATGGCCTTATGCTTACACATGAGATATGTTTAAACTATTGATATAAACTAAATAGGTGGGCTTTGAGGTCTATATCATATTCAAGAATGTGTTCAATACAATATTAAGCTAATGACCTCAAAGATGGTCCTCAAAGATGTGATAAAAATGAATGGAATAAACAAGGGTATTGCTGTATCTCTAAATGGAAAGTGATAGTAAGACGAGCTTGTAAATTTCAATTGTGGCACCTCAGCAGTGTCACCTCTCACTGATGATATCCATTCATTTGCTCTGACATAGAAAAACAAGTAAAACCCACCACTGGTCACCATCTACTTGTTGAGGTGCCACCAGGTGCACTTTCCGTGTGTTTTTCTGACAGAGCAGTTGTGTGTTATTGCCCAGGTGCTCACCTCCTGCCTAGCTCCTGTACTAAAGTCAGAACTGTGATACTTCTTACTCTCCCCTTCTTTTTTTATTTTTTTATTTTTATTTATTTATTTATTTATTTACTTTTTAGGTACCAGGGATCAAACTCATGACCGTGCACTTGCAAAGCAGGGGCTTATGCTACTGAGCTAAATCCCTGGCCCAGAACTGTGATACTTCTAACCACACCATTCCCACAAAGGTGAGACAGGATGTGAACATGGTGTCATCAAAAGTGAGGTAGACAGCCCTTCCACTCATTTGTCCTTGTGTTAACCTACTCTATATTTCCCTGACATCTTTTCCCTTGATTCAATAAAATATGTGTGTCATGACTCTTAATTTGGTCTGTAAGCTTTCCTATTGTGTGTCCTATGGGACAGCTTGCCTGCTAGAATACTAGAAAGAAATTCCCAAACATAGGATGAGAAAACATGATGAGACTCAATTATATACTCAGCTCAGTTGGGCCAAAACAAACTTAATCTATACTTATAAATATAACACCATCCCACTTCTACAACACACTTAGCCAAGAAAGCATTTTCAGGGGTGTGTGTGTGTGTGTGTGTGTGTGTAAATAAAACAAAAATATCTTGTAGCTGGAAACTAATCCATGACATATTTTCCATTAGAAAATAAGAACCTCTTTGCAACTCCATTGAATTGTACATAAATAAGTGGAGAGAGATTTCTTGCCTCTTGACAAGATTTATTTTTATTTTAAAATTTTTATTGGTTTTATTTGCTTTTGCTCCTTTGGTCTCCAAGTTCAACAGTTTACAAATGGTTTAGATGCTATACATTGTAATTGCTTTCCACAAAAAATAAATCTGAACATTCACAAGAAAAAACATACAATTTAAAGCCATTGCCTTTGCTCTAAACTATTAACCCTTTAGATATATGCCAAAATTGCAGTTGTTCAAACCTAATGGCAGGCGCAGGACTGTGTGGTCTGGGTTTTGAATTGACTATTTCCTCATGATACAGTGATCTAATAACTGCTACTCAAGTCATGAGAAAATAAAGCACTCAACATGAAAGCTTGCATTGCAAATCTGTTCACTGTCTATACAAATTTCACTGTAATATGCTTTCTTTGACAGTGTGCTGGGCCAGTATTTCCTCTGGAAAATACCACTGGTGAAACCAGTAATGGTTTTCCTGGGAATGTTCCTAGACTGATAAGGGAAGTGAAATAATTACGTTGACAAATCCAACCAAATTGAGATGTTTTGTATTTTCATGTTAAATAAGTTGTCTTAGATTTTTGCTAGTAGACACACCTTCAGAAATATACAAGTCTCTAAAATAATCCAACTCTAGATGAGATGAAGCAAGTTTAAAATGCTTTGACAAAAATATTTGAGTATAGTTATAAAGATTTTGTAGAAAATACATTTCCCAAAACATTAAAGAAAAGATATAACTAGAAAGAATCCCATTTGTAGTAAAATCAAAGTTAACCTTTAAATCAAATGGCTAACCCCCTCCTATGTGTCTTCTAATTAATGAAAGATTTTATATATACTCTTGGGTGGCTAACTTGCAATTTTCAGATGAATCGAAGTTTATTATTACAAGATCTTCAAAAAATTCAAGCAAGATGACACAATATTGTGATAGTATTTCTCTACCACCTAAATATTATATTCACTTTTATAACTCCATGCATTTCATAGGTTAATGCTAGTTACATTAATTACTATCCTTATGACACCCACATCACACTTTGCATGAATCAAAGAAGTGAAGAATTTGGATGTCTGAGTTCAAGAATAAAAACCTTTGGGCAATCTGTTTAGCCTACTAAATATAGTATCTGCCTATTAGCAACAAAGCATAGCTGAAGCCAATGGTTCTCAACTCTACCTAACCCAACCCTCTTTTTTATAACAAATATTTTGGAAATTCTACTTGTCATGCTGAAATTATATCTAAAACTAGTAAAATCAATGTACCTGGAGCAGAGCTGATAGTGGCCACCCCTATCTGCCCAGGACTCATTTTCCAGTACAAGGTCTCTCCAGTACCCTCCAGCAAACACCCTTGACATCTGTCTGTAGAAGGGCTATCTCTCAAGCTGCCAAGGGGCACACAATAAACTCTGGGGAGTTAAGACCCTAGGAGTAGTCAGCAGCAAACTGATAAAACTGGAAGGCAAATAGCCCAGCTTTCCTCCCCCTCAGACAAGGGAGCTCCTAGGTATGTTTTGCATGGTCTTCCCAAGTTCTCAGTAGGACTGAGCCTCAGTTGCCCAACACCTGTGCTTTATAACACTTCCCACCCCTCTTGGTTGTGCTTCCTTTCCTTTCTCACTTTTCCTCTCCAGCCAGTGCTTCCTGCCATGGTCTCCTGAATCAAGTACTTGTGCATAAATCAGAGTACTGCATACATCTCAGAGTGTGCTTTCAGTGGGACCCCAAATGAAGGCAAAACATCAGTTTTAAAAATAAATATGGAAGAGATATTAAAAAGAAAGTGATTATAATAAAACTGTGTTTTCCATATGTAAAAATCCAAGTAGAACTAAACATACAATGCTATCACCAGGTATTGTCTTTCATAGGCAGAACCACCATGAAAAGAACCCTTGAGAAGGTAGACTTCAGGGGCAGTGCGTGGATGGCTCAGCTGCCACAGGTGGCCTGCATATCAGTGACATTACTTTCCTTTGAAGTTTTTTTGGTTTTGGGTTTTTTTTTTTTGGTACCAGGGATCGAACTCACAACCTCATGTTTGCCAGGTAGGCACTTAAGCCACTGACTGAGCTAGATCCCTGGCCCTCCTTTGGTGAAGTTTTAAGCAAATTAAATATGTGCTTCCTTAAATTTTCATGGCATCTCATGGTACTATATTTTGAAGAGGGAAAAAAGACTTTTTTGATGTCCATTATTTATAAATAGATTTTTCACTTACATGACTGTTGGCAAAACATTGCGTGGGATGAGGGACAGCTTCCAATGTGCTTGGCCAGCCCACAAGTTGCAGGGTCCCATCCCTGCCTACAAAATGCTAGTGATACCCCCAGTTGTCATTTCTCACAACCCATCCTCGAAAGCCGCTCCCTAGAGAGTAATACTGTCCCACTGGAAGCACCAGGACATAAGACAACAGAGGACAGGACAGGATTTAGATAGCCTCAGTTTAAATTTGACCTCTACTTTTCTCCTAGGCAATTTATCATGGTCCTTCTGGCTCTTATTTCTCATCTGTAAACTGAAGGAAATTATGCTTTTTAATAAAAGATTATTTTGAGGACTAAATGAGTATAGCACACTGCCTGGCTGGCATGAGTGAGAGACTGAAATATTAGCTATTCCAATTACCGTATTTCATTTTTGATACTTGATTTTTTCCCTCTAACTTAAATCATCCTTCTGGTGTGGTCACCAGAAGAAATAAATTGTGCAGACCTGAAAATACAGTTCAAAGGTGGAGGACTATGTATCTGACATATATATGTGTTTACCACTATGTCACACATTTCCTCCTCAACCCCCAGCTATTATTGGTCACTTGTCACTCCCAAAAATAAGAAACTGTCAAGAGTACTGTCACAGATCCTGTACCCTATGCTCAACTAAGAATTTTCTTTTTTTTTTTTTAATTTATTTGTCATTTTGTTTTGGTGTCAAGGCTCAAAGCCAGGGCCTTGCATGTGCTAAGCAAGTACTCTGCCACTACGCACTCTTATCAGCCCTAGGTGCTCTTACAAAAGGTGTGTGCAGGAAAAAAAGGGAAGGAAAAGCCTTGATTTAGCCCTTCCCCCTCCTTTGGTAAATCAAAGGAACACAGGTAGCCAGCTAGATCATCTGAATAACAAATGAGCTAATGTATAGGAATGCACTGCTGTAAAGAAGCCCAAATGTAAAAATGTTTTCATTCTTGTTATTTATTAATAGTATCATTAGTCACACAGCTGTTAAAACTCAATGAAAAAGACATTGAGACTGGGTATCATCCTTTATAAATGAGCCAGCCCAGCACCAAGACTAGCTACTGCGTCAAAAGAAACTAGAAAAGAAGATCAAACCCATGGTTCTGCAAAAAGAGTTCTTTGAGATGAAGAGCTGGCTGGGAAATGTTGACATCAAGTTAGGCAGAGGAGCAGAGGTATCAAATTAAAGGGTCAGCTTTATAAGGTTGCAAAAGTCTTCTTGAAGAGGGGATTACATTGATTGATGTGCCCTGTAATGGAAATTCAGATAATGAAATAAAACCAACATTTAAGAATTTCAGGCTGAGAACTCATTGCCATGGCAACCCTCTCAGAAAGGAACTTGTATGAGAATATAGGATTCACTTGACTATGCCTTTAAATGAAAACCTACACTACAGTGAAATAAATACAGAATTCCAAAATTTTTTATGGTGGCAATGCCTACAGGTAGCACCAAAGTTACAGGTCTATTGTCTTTTGCATTAGAACCTATTTCTTCTCAAGATCTGTGACTCATGGAGTGAACAGCATTTATCTTGGAGGGATATCTATTGGGAGCAGATCATTCCAACTGGGAAAATTTTACAATTCTTTGTCCATTCAAGAAATCATCTATCATGACACTTGTGAAACTTCCAGTAATGGACACCATCTAAACACCCAAAAAGTAGCCTGCCCATAATCACGTGAAACCACTAAATTTACATATCTAATGTTAGCTATATCTTGTGGAAAAATAATTTTATCCTAAATAAAACATGGTATATATTCAGATTACTATCATTTAATAAAATGTCTGTTATTACATGTCACTTAAAGAAAGTCAAACTGGGCACATCATATTTCATTACTAAAAGGATTGTTATCACAGGTATGTATGAATCTGTGCTTTTAACTAATGCTGAGAAGAGAAATTATTGATATCCCTTTGCAATGGCATGGATTTGGTTTTTAAAAATGAACCTAATGGGATTGGGGTTATAGCTCAGCAGCACAGCATCTGCCTGGGAAGAACAAGGTCTTGAGTTTGATTCCAGGTACCAAAATAACCAGATAAATAAAAATGAACCTGATGGTAGAATGATTTGACTAAAAGGAATTTAAGAATCCTATTGTGATAAAGAAAGAAAACTCAAGAACAATTTATGAAACTCCTCATTAAATATTTGTATCCTTACAAATATAATAAAAGACCACCATGATATGTAAGATAATATCTATCATCCTCCATATCAGTGCTTATATGATAATAGACACCATATTATTAATTTTCATTTATCAATCCTTGCTCTAAAGGCACTTCTCCTCCTTGCCCTTAGCACTGCACTCACTAGTAAAGTTTCACCAGGATTTCCACCTAATGTACTGTGAAAGATGCCAGAATCGAAACGGAGTCACTTTTGCCAACCCTAACAAAAAGTATGTGAGAAAAGCCAGAAAGCCATTAAGCATGTTTTCATGCATGATTGCCTGACAATAACTATCAAGGGAGATTCTGCCAGAACCATGGTTACTACAGCCTGATACAAAAAATACTTGTGCAAGGATCTCTGCCCAGGAAACGTCTGTTCAGCCATGGACTGGCACCACCTTTGTTATTAATCTTTATGGGCAAGGATTATTGTTTCAAAATACCTTATGCAGTCCTTATTTTGTTTTGAAAACTTCTGCTTGTCTCAAACTTCTTTAATATTCTTATAATTTACAGCGGCATTCAAAACTCCATTGCTATGTTATTCTATTTACAAATACACTCAAACCTTTACAGAATCTTTCTGGCTATTATTTGGGTTGAAAATACACAATTTCCATTTGTTTGTTTCAGGTAATGTATAGTCAAAAGGTTATTGCGTATGTGTGTGAATGTCTGCCTGTGAGTGTAGCTTTTCTTTTCTCAGGACACACCATTGTTTCAAAAATCAAAATAATTCAGATGCTTGATTATGCTCGTGCTTAGTCACTTCTCATCTCTGGGACAAAGTACCCCACAAACACAATTTAAAGGAGAGCTTTATTCTGGCGCAGTTTTGTTCGGTGGCTGGGCAGCTTCAAGGTAAAAAAAGGATCTGTAAGGGGTCCGGTGGAGGGCAGCTTTTCCCCTCCCAGCATTATTGGGTGGTTCGTTTACCAATGGCTTACCTGCTAAAAGTACTCCAGGTCCCACTTGCCTCAAAGAATTGGATGAGACAAGCTAAAAATGGTGCCAAGAGTTTATTTGAGAAGTGAAGAGTGAAGATGAAGGCGTAAGGGAAAAACTGGCTCGGTAGAGTAAACTTGGTTCTGAACAAAGAATATTAACGGTGCGGAGACCACCTGAGAAAGCTCTGTAAAAGCAACCATGGCTGATTCTCCGCTGTGGTTTGAGCAGGCTGAGTTCCAGGGAAGAAACAGCAGGAAGCCAAAGTAGGACAAAAGACTTAAAGGGGAGGGGAGGATTTTGCTAATTTGAAGAATTTGGGGGCGGAGATAGTATTGTTGTGTTTCTCTGAATGGGAGGGGCAGAAGCCAGTGTGGTCAAGTTTCTGGGGTGGGCAGTGCAGATGGACTTGGCTTTGTTCTTCTGTGGTTTCCTGCCGTGCTTGTTAGTGAGGCATGACGGAGAGGAAAGGATAAAAGCAAGAATAAAAGTGCGCTCTGAGTGGGCTTCCTGAGGGGTCCATGGCGGGTTTCTCCCGGCATGCATCTTTATACGTAGTCCATTCTCGCTGGACCCCACAACAAGTTCCACACACGGGGTCCTGGGAATCACTTGGCCAGCCCTGGGATCTTGTAATTGACAAGTGCGGCCTGTTTCCCCTGGCACATTAGCCCTGTCCTACCTCCTGTACCACCAGCACCCAGGAAGCAAGTGGGGGGAGCCAAGGACAAGAATGCACTTTTCCAGGTCCTGTCAGTAACCACCTCCATGGGCCGGCTCCTGACACTAAGTCAGCATAGTTCTGCAGTGATAAAACGCATGAGGCTTAGGGGAACACTTTAGATCTAAAATATTAAGACTAGTTTGGTTAAGATGTAGTCAGATCACATTTCTTGGGATACTGTGATTTCTCCCCCCCCAAAAAAACACACACACACAGACAGGGTCTTGTTATGTAGCTCAGGCTGGCCTTCAATTTACTGGGTAGTACAGGCAGGCCTTAAACCTATGACTGATGATCCTCCTGCCTCAGCCTCCCAAGTACTGGGATTACAGGTGTACACCACCATGCCAGGTCAGGATACTGCCATGGCAAGATCCGTTTTGTTTTGGAATTTGTTTTGGTTTAATTTGGGTTTTGTTTTACGTATATCTTTATTTTTCCCAAGGTTCTACTGAAAGTCTGTACCCTTATGGATTTTCTTTTAACATAGCTTTTTTTCCCTGTCCCAATGTCCAGTTCATTTAACATCTATTTATTCTTTCCAGGGTGCCTTATATTTTACCTATGCAAGAATCAATAATGTTAAGGTTGTCATTAATGTACACGAAAGGCAATTTGCATATATTTGAATTTTACTCAAAGGAAACTCAAAGTTGGAAAAAAATAACTGAGTTGTTTCTGGAGTTAAATTGAAAAGAATAAGAAACTGCCACAGAGTAGGCTTAGGAAGCAGAAAGATTGATCACATGCTTTTTTGTTTGTTTGTTTCATTTCAGATGTATTATGGTAGAAGAGAGGGAGAATTGTGGGTAAAAATTCTAAATATAAATTTTCCCTGGCATTAATAAGACTGCAATAAATAATAATTCATAGAGATGAAATACTAGTATAAAATAAACTATTAGATTTATTGATTAGTTTGGTTTTATTTATTTATTTATTTATTTTTAGTGTCTAGAGGAAATATGTGGGTACAAATTGCAAAAAGCCATCACCCAGAATGGGTAGAGGAGAGAAATATAAGAAGAAATTTCTTCTTAAATTAATAAAAAGAATATTTTTCGATAGTGACAAATTTTAGACACAATTTATCCAGTACCCAATTCACGAACTTATTTCTAGATGGTTATATGTGAATATTTAATTTCCTTCTTCTTTGTTTAAAAATGATATCCTTATTGAAAAACTGGCAGGTGAGTTGAATTTATTTTCACTGCATCCTGGATCCTGTTTCTCTTGACCTCTCTTCCAACTCCCCTTTCAGTTTTCTTCCTCCCACCATTTGAAATGTTCAGTACTTTTATCATTTTCTAATGTTCCCTGCCAAAGTGGAAAGTAATTTGATAACTTTCTTTATATAAAGTGTATTAGGCAATTAATTTTCTACAGGTCTCATGAATATTTACATTTTAAAGGAAACTGCAGAGAAAGAACAATGCCTGACCATCAGAAAATAGTCATTAATTATGAAATTGCAGGCAACTATGGGCAGAGGTTTAAAAGTAATGAAGGAACCACAGAATACTGTCAAATCATACAATGCAGACAATGAGCTGATATCCTGCTTGTCTTAGAAAATATCTAATAATGTATTAGTACATGTTATGTCTTATGAGTATTTATTAAATAAATAAGTAATCACACTGCTTGTTTTCACTCAAGTAAAAAACCGTAAAGAATCATTTCCTTTGATAAAATCAGAGTCAAATCAGTAGCTTAGACTACTCTGTTGTGACACTAAAGCAGAAAAAGTGTATTGGTCCAATATTTAATTTACTCCTGGACATTTTCCTGTCCCCTTTCCAGGTGGGCAGGACTCTGTGAATGATGATGACCAATGTCAACGATGTGCACTACTTCTACCATGAGGCAGTAAAAAACTCACACGTTATTTCGCAAATTCTCTTTTCATCTACTAAGGAGGTTGGAGAGGTTCAGATATTAAATAGCAAGATGACAAACTGCTCAAAAGCCACTGGCATTTTGGGATTATTTGAAGCTACCTTAGACCCTAACTGATCCAAAGCAATAAGCTAAAAAAAAAAAAAAAAGCTTTAAAAAACAAAAAAAGCAGACCAAAAGCAATAAGCTAACATACCCCCATCATAAAATGGCCATATTGCCTGGTGGCTGCTTTCTTAGATACCTGCTGTACCAACACACCTATGCACTCAGTACCTATCTTTGTAACTTTGTTACCAAACAACACATAGCGAAACCATAACATCAGAAGATCTTTACATTAAAAGTTAGACTACTGATTTAAAATAATTCCCACTAGTGATGACTGGATATAATTTAATTTAGTGCATCTTTTGAGAAATAAAACTACTCTATATTGTGTGCTCTTGTTAATGAGGTAATAAATTAGTAATAATAAGAATTCTATTAATTAAGACTGTTAAGAATACTTTTAAATATATAAGTAAATATGTTATACTGGTGACTATATGGTAATTTAGTCTGATTTTAAAACATCAAGAAATGACATGGGGCTGGGTATTTAGCTCAGCGGCATAAGCGCCTGCCTTGCTAAGGTGTGGTCATGAGTTCAATCCCTAGTACCTATAAATTAAAAAAAAAAAAAAGAAAGAAATGACATGATAAATGTCTAGCAGTCTGGTGTAAGGAATATATGAAAGTCAAAATAATACCTATTTGCTAAATTGTCGAATTATAAAGTGTGGAAACAATATACATTAAAAATAATACTGTAAAACAGTATGGTGGTACACACCTATAATCCCAGCACTCAGGAAGCAGGAGTACCATTGTAAGTTTGAGACCAGTCTGGGCTACAAAATAAGCTAAAGTTCAGCCTGAACTGCATAGTGAGACCCTGTCTTTAAAAAAAAAAAAGGTAATATTGTAAAAAATGGTTGGTTATAGAGGATTACATTTCTTCAATTTTTAAAAGTTAATTGTCTCAACTGGTCCTCAAAACAGTCTCTTGAATTGGACAGGTCTGAGATAACCATTATAGTTTACTGGTTCTCTATGCCTGGAAATTGGGGTTACACTGTGGTAACTAGCAGAGCAAACACTAAGTCATTCTGGTAAAAAATTTATGACACGTTTTCTTTGACATAAATAAATCAGCTCAAATTTAATTTATTTGCCATATTAATAATCAAGTTTGAACCAAGACAGTTTAATCTTAAAAACCAAGGAAAGAAGGAAGAAAGGAATCCTTTTGTGAATGAGAGACCAGACATTTGCTGGGCCTGGTGGTAAATACCTATAATCCCAGCACTTGGGAGGCTGAGGCAGAAAGATCACTATGAGTTTGAGGCCAGCCTGGGCTACATGGAGAGTTGAAGGCCAGCCTGTGCTACATAGCAAGACCCTCACTCAGAAAGAGAGAGACAGAGACAGAGACAGAGATAGAGACAGAGACTGGACATTTGATGGGAGCTTCAGTTAATCATGAAAGAACATGGTCATTAATTTAGCTGGACAATTCACTTCACACTTCACATTTCAGATATTTCCATCTCCATTTTTATTCACTAATATTACAATAAATTCAGCTCAGCATTACCTGCTAATTTTATTCAAGTAAAACCAAATTAATCTTTCAAAGATAGTAACCAGATAGTACCATCAAAGACAGTAAGCACAACTAATTCCAATCCTGTGATGACTACAGTGCTGCTTCAGTTCATCTGCAGACCATGTAATAAAAACTTAGTCCTTATACAAGGATAGCAAGCAGCATAAGACCACATAGAAGTATTTTAAGATGGTCACAGTTAGGGACAATTCTTTTTCCAATTAAAAGGATGAATGTTGTTTTGATACTGTTTCAAATGAACTTCTTCCTATTTTTTCTTGTATTTTAAAAATATATCATCACTTGGGAGGCTGAGGCAGGAGAATTACTTATAAGTTCAAGACCAACCTGGGGTACAAAGTGAGCCCAAGGCCAGCCTGAACTGCATATGAGAGCCTATCGCAAAAAGACACCCCCGCCCCGCAAATAGAAATGCCAGTATATTAATTAACAAATTCTCTTTATGTCTCAAAATCCATATTTCCAATCTGGCAACTTTGATACACATCCATTTTCTGAGAGCTTCAACCCCTTACCTTTTTAAATCAATAAACCATATTGGCAAAATTTTAATTATTCCCTGAATGTGCACACCTGTTTTGATTTTCCTTCTTTTCATATAGTGAACACATTAACCAACTAGTTTCACAGTTTACTTTGCTCCATTCTCTTTGAACTTTGGCTTTCTCCTCTAAGAATGGAATCTTAAGTATTGATTCATTTTACAACAGAAAATTTTTAAGAAAAGAAAGACTAAAATAAAAATAAAATATTCAGCTGTGTTGATGATTTTGAAAAATTAAAAGAATATAAAATTGGCTTGCCAAAAGTATTTATATTTTAAGTAAACTCGCCAATGTTACATTGAAACAAGTATTTCATCCTCATAGTCACGCACTGAAAGCACGGCAAGCATTCAGGTTTATCTAAATGTGGGTGATTCTCGATGTTTCTTCTTGAGAACTGTAAAGCCACCATTTGTAGCAAATCACAGCATTGATCTAGTCAGCCTGCCTAATCTCAAGTGTTTTAACTATCTTCCTACCCCACAATTTCAGTAAAGTTACAATCTATATGGAAAAAGATGGAAGGAAGGAAGGGAAGAAATGAAAAGCCAACTAATTCTGGCCAAATTACATAGATTTCTACTGGGTCTTTACAATGTATTATTGTATAATTTTATTTTCCTGCTGTAATTGAGACCTAATAGAGTCAGAACATGTTGCAAAAGAAAAGCAGGTGGATAAATACCTCCAAATCCAGCTAGAAAAGAATTCTTTTTATGTCAGCCTAGAGTAAAGGATATAGATTAAATCCATATTTTCTGAACTATTTAAACTGATAAAATTCAGAAGGGATGTACCATACTTAGCTACAGAACATTTGTTTAGGAAGATTAAAACAAATCTAAATGTTAATACCTTTAGGCAAAAACAGAGTAAATTTCTGCAAATGAGCAGTTTCTGAAGTCATTTATTTACACATGTGCATATACACAAACCCATGTAGAAAAAGATTAAACTGAGCTCAGAAACACACATAAACATACAATATCTAATACATAAACAATATTAGAACTCAATAGTTATTAGTTTCCTTCTTTAACTCTACTAGCCATTACCGTCACTTTTTTCTTCAAAACAAAGTAAATTTTAAAACAGAGAGGAACAGATGAGATTGTTCCAGTTTTGGAATTCTACAGTTTCAAATCCAAAAAATTCACAAAAAGTGTGGCAAATATTTAGGGCACACCAAATATCAGAATCATGATAACCAAATATCAGAATCATGATAACTAAATAGGCTACCTACCATAGTAATATCCTTACACTTCATTCTCAGATTTGTAAAAATGGTTTCTTGCCTCTTTTTAGACAAGGTTGACTTCCAAAGCACAAAGGATGAAAAATAATAAGAAATACAAAATATAAAAGTACTTACAACTGATCGGAGGTTATTTTCCTTCACCAGCTTCAGAGATGATTTATAGCAATTTGCAAGGTCCTCCTTGTGGGAACCATTAATATGGCCTCTGGCTATTGGCCCTACAGTATGGATGACATCTATAAATGCAAAAAAGAATGAAAAATAAGTTAAGCATGGCATTTTCCCTTTTCACATAATTGGCCCTTTATTTATCTTAGGTATTTATGTTGGAGCCTAGGAAAAGGCAAACTAAGAAATACTGAGTATGCAAATGGTTTTTTGGTAAATGATGTTAGAGCCCAACCTCCCAAAGCAGGCAATTTCCCAGGAAGGTGACAATTGTGAGGAAGTGTCCCAACCCGCTAGTGAATCGTTGCATTATTACTGGTCAGAGCCAAGTGAGACAGATTCTAGCATAAGATGTGTATAGCTGGCATCCTGGCAAAAGACAGGTCCTTGGTGGAAAATAAACTGACAAATAATTGCCTGCAAAATGAGCATCTGATTTGACATGGGGAGGAACAGCCAACGCAAGACATAACTTTCCATGCAAATAAGACGGGTTCAGGTATTGCGCATGACCAAGAACAAGTTTCTGAAAAATGTCAAGAGAATTTATAATAATCATAATAATCCTAAACAGAATCATTTCAAAACATCCCTACCAATTTTAAAGTACAACCTATGAATCCTCACATACATGAGGTATGTTAGGGGTAGTAGAACATATGTATTTTAATGTCATTAATCATATTTTAATATAATAAAATGTTCACAAAGTAATCTGTATTTTTCAAATCCTGTTTATATTTAAAAAGCCAAATTTCTTTTCTTTTCCATACAAAACCCAACTATTTTGCTAATTTTTAAACCTCTACACATACATAAAAATTTATTAGTGGGGCTCTGGGAATTGAACCCCAAGCCCAATACATAGTAGGCACAAAAGTGAAATTTTATTCCAAGTTACTTAAAAATGCCTTGTGACACTTGCTTTCTAGTCCTTGTGTTATGATTAGGTTATTCCATTGATGTAAATCACAGCAGCTAATCAACTTTGATCCAAAACATAAATTTTGGAATCCAAGAGTGGTGCCCCATGCCTGTAATCCCAGCTACTGACAAGGTTGAGGTAGAAGGATTGCAAATTTGAGATCAGCCTGAGCAATTTAGTGAGAACCTGTTTTTAAAAGGAGGCAGGGAGGATGCAGTGGTACAGCACTTGCTTACAGTATGCAAGGCCTTGGGTTTAATCCCCAGCACCTCCAAACAAACAACTATTTCCAAATAGCCCACATTCTAGGTGGTAGAGATAAGAACATCAAAAAAATTTTCAGGCTCTACTGTTATAATATTATAGAGAGATGAAATCATTTCCTTCTGATCAGTGCCGTTTAATTTTAACAAGGATAAGAAAGAATACATGACAAACAATAAGACTATGACAAAGTTTAAAACTGAACATAAAATCTAAAAAGCAATTCAAAATGTTGACACTACTTTTTGGTACCTGAGAAAAACTCTTAAATATTGGTTTCAAAAATTACTTATGAAACAATATTTAAATTCTTGCCAGACAATGATGACTATGATGTCATGCGGTCAAAGCAGACAGACAAACTGTACTACTGAATTAATAAAGATGCTATTTCACAGAAGAGTCTGGTTCCCATCATAAACACAACTGCTACAAGTTAGAAAGAGGGTGATGAGAGGAAATTAAACTGTACTTTACAAAATATAACAGAAGGTGATATCATTTTTTGTAATAAAAGTAACAAGAATTGCATATATTCAAGAAATACCAGCCCTGTACCCCTTTTAATGCATTATCATATGAATGTGCTATGTTAGTTTCTATTTCTTAAATATATGCCAGAATACAGAAAGAAGAGAAATTGTGCTTAGATTTCCTTCATTTTACCCCTTGGTGCTATTGTTTGTATCTTGCAATGTTTATTCTGAATGCTCCACTGAATGTAGATGAGAGCAAAACTGAAAGGAAACAACATAGGACTCTCTAAGGCAGTATTTCCCAGAGGTGGTGCAGCAAGTGATGAGATTATTTATTTATTTATTTATTTGGTAGCAGGGGATCAAACTCATGACCTCATGCTTGCCAGGCAGGTGCTTATGCACTGAGCTAAATTCCCAGCCCAAAGTTATGAGTTTAAAAGTCAACTGCATTTGGGAATCACTGCACGAAATTGAGTCAAACCATTTACAATAGTGTGGGACTTTTCTGGGCTTTTATTAGACCCTAATGAGTTGTGAATCTGCAGGAGAAGAGTATAGAATGCTCTGTTTCCCAAACACATTTGATTATTGAAATCTGTGCTTTGCAGAGTACCTCATAGGACCAAGTTTCTGCAAAGTAACTTTAGGACAGTCTTGTTCCTGGGCCAGTCTCATTGTCACAGCTGAAGCTGAAGTCTATAGGGCTTTTCTTCCTTCCCTATCACCTCTGTATACCAAACACTTAATGTTGACAAAAAAAAATGGTATGAAGCCTCATCCCCATTTTGTGGAAGGGAAAAGATCAAGCATAAGTGCCTCTCACATGGGGTCCTAAATGATGTGTCTACTTGATTCAAGTAGAGAGAAGGCTTGGAGGCACTGATGGGAAGGAGGACTTTGGAAAGACGCCTGTAGTGATACAACAAAATCTTTTTCCTTTTCTTTCCCTTAGCCATCGTTGTCTACATAATTTAAACAGAATTTATGAAAACATCTTTCCTTGTATTTCTTCAGTTCTCCATTCCATTTAAAGGTCTGAGGACAAACAGCCAATATATGAGCCTCTTCAACATCAAAATATTGATCTCTGTATTTTATGCTGTATATTAAACTTACAGCATCTAAGATCAAGTGTTATTATTGATCAACACAATGACCTCTCAGATCCACAAAGCTAGAGGTAAATCAATATAAGGCTTGAAAGGAAATTTCTTTCATTATTTTAATTGCTTGTAATACTTCTGAGTGACTGCTCCACACTGAGTTCTTCATTTTCTGCAATAAAATTCAGTCAAGAAGCCTGGCTTCTCTTTCCACTTTCAGCTCTGAGTCTTTAGGGGGCCAGGAAAAGCCATTGTTTAACTGGCCCCTGACGTGGTATCCGTATTGTGTCAAACAAATCAGATGCTCAGATGATCCTGTCATTACTTCTGTGTTGTATGCAGTCACTAATATTTAATCCTATAGTGGAGACAGTTGATGGAATATACTATGTCTGGGAAGTTATAGAAGACCTTGTATGAGAGTAAGTGGCTCAAAAGTTTTTGACTGTTAAGGATTCTTTTTAATATCCAAAATACCATGTACTAATCTTCCATAGTACCAGTTTCAAAATCCATCAGTTGTTACATTAGGACAGGCAGTTACTGTGATTTCAATAATGCTTTGTATTAACTTACATTCTGTTAAACAGAATAAGACCTTTATAGTGGCAAGAGATATGTAAAGATATATATTCTCATATCTGGCTGGTATCTAGCTGGTACAGTTTAGATATAAAATGTCCCCATCACCCAGAGTTCTCATTTGTGTGGAAGGTGACTGGCTCACGAGGACACTAAGGTCATCATGGGGACACTACAGTGGATTCATTCACTAATGAGCTCCTTAGCTGACTGTGCAGTTAGGAGGTGAGGCCTGGCCAGAAGCGGGTTCCTGGGAGTGTAATCTGGAAGGGTACAGTTCTTCCCAGCTCCTCCCTTTTCTCTCCACTTCCTGGATGCCGAGGTTGAGCACTTTTTCCTCTGCCATGCCCCTCTGCCGTCTACTCTGTGCCTTGGAACCAGGCAGCCATGAACTGAAACCATGTGTCAAAGCCTCTCATTGAAACTGTAGGGGTCGGGAATTGTGTCCATTGAAAGGAAACTGACTGAAACAGACTGTGGTGACAGAGAACTGGAGTCATTGTTGTGGCCATGTGGAGTTGGTTTGTGAGAGAAGTTTGGAAAGACTTGGATGGGCTGGCTAGACAAGCCCTAAGTGCTACAGGCCCCACTCGATGTGTGATTCTGGTCATCGTTCAGATTCCTGATAGAAATACAGACAGTAAACATCAGGCTCAGGTTTCAGTTGGAAACAAGGATTCCGCTGACAGTTGCACTTATGCCATGTGTATTACTTCCCCGGCATAAAATTGTTCTACTTTTTGCCCATGTCTTGCGACTTTGTGGAGACTGAGATTAAACGTGACTGATTAGTTAATCTGGTAGGGGAAATTTCAAAGCAGACCAAAGTTCAGGATGTGAAATGGGTACTGCTGCTGCCTTTAGTCAGCTCTACAGTAATAATCAAGAGCAGATGGTAGAGCTCTATGATTGGAAAAGTCCAGAGTTCCACTAGACAGGAAGTACCTGCAGAGTTAGGAAAAAGGAGAGCATGGATGCTGTAAAGATTAACACTGAAAATAATCCAAGCATCTGGGTGTGTTGGGGCAAGCCTAGACTCTCAGCACTTGGGATGGTTGAGGCAGAAGGATCAAAGTGATTTTGAGGCTGGTCTGAGATACATAGGGAGACCCTATCATAAAACAAACAAGCAAACAAATTTTACAAAATAAAAGGAAGCCAAGTACTTTGCATCTGGACAACAGAAAAATAGGTTTAAGGCATCTGAAGAATTAGCCAGACCCCAGCCATCTCAGGCCCAAATGTACAGAAGTATAAACATTTCATGTGAAAGAGAGCGCAGGGGACCCTGCTCATTCAGTGCTACAGAAGGAAATCAAGGGGCAGGACATTCGTCAGCAGTCCTTGTACCTGAATGTGCTGCTAGGAGGTGGGGCTTAGGTAGAGGTGGGTCCCAAGCTGGGAGGGGCACCCTGGGCTGGACTGGGGTGAGACCCAGAGAGTATATTTTTGTCCTCAGCACCTACCTTCTCTCTCTGCATTTTGGCTCTCATGGGTTGAATATATCATCTTCTGCCATCCTGTGTTTACCTTGGAACTAGTGACCATGAACTGAAACTATATGTTAAAATAGTGTACCATGCTCCAATGTAAATTGTGGGTATCGCAACCGTTTCCAGTGATGGAACAGTGACTCAGAAACTGTCCTTAAAATGTTACTGTAGTTTTAATATGCAAACTGGATCTTATCTACCAAAAAGTGTATACTTCAAAAGTATCTCAGCAGTCAAAGAATTTTGAATAATTGTCAAAACTTTTTAATAATGAAAAGTATGGCATAAATAATTTAATCTACTCTTCTCATTCATAGAACACTGAAACAAAATAATGCACCAAAAGTCACAGGCTAAGGTGGGAAGCCACCGTATGACAATGACAATATGATAAATAAACCTCTCCCAAGATGACTACTGTTATGGTTTGTGTCTAGATGTCCCCTTGCTTCTAGACTTTGTGACTGATTCATGGTCTAGTGATGGGATCATGGGTGTGAGTGCTACACCTGCCCTGAGGCAGGTAGCCTGCATACAATATAAGGGAGGGGAAGTGGTTTGCTCTATCTCTTCTCCCTTTTTGGTCTTGTTACTTTTGCTGTCTTCTATCCCATGAACTGCTGCTCCTCTGCCATGCCACCTTTTGCCTTGGAGTCAGCTGATTATGAACTGAAACCTCCACCAACTGTGAGCTAAATAAATCTTTTCTTCTTTAATTTTGAGTGTCAGGTATTTTGTCTCAGCAATGAGAAATAAGTAACCAACACAACTACTTACTGAAGGAAATGGTGTACACGTGTGTATATAAATTGCAGTACACTTTCTGTGAATGCCATCCTTTACCCTAGTGTTACAGTACAGTATAGCAAAAATGGTCGCGGTTCCAGTGTGCAACAAGTAAAGAATTGCCAAGCATACACCCTGTAGTGTGGAAAGTAGCTACATTCATTGAAGATCACGGGGCAGTAGCAGCAGGAATAGGCAGAAGGGTCAAGGGAAGTAGAGGGCTCCAACTCAGGCTTCCAGCATTGAACGGGTCAAATACGAAGAACCTAGGTGGCTCCAACCTCCTTTCACAGCAGTGTCAATGATCTGCCCCCTAAGGATTGAGACCTCCTAAGTTTAAACAGAAAATAATTTTTTTTTTGTTTTTTTTTTTTGGTGGTACCGGGGATCGGACTCACAGTCTCTCACTTGCTAGGCAGGTGCTTATGCCACTGAGCTAAATCCCCAGCCCTTAAGCAGACAATTATTCAGGCTGGTGCTGTGTTTATGATTGAATGGAGAGAAAGAGAGTGGCTCACAACTTCCGTTTTAGGACTGGGGAAGCATGGATAATTATTAGAGTGGTGTGGCAGAAGGAGGGCACTGACTCATTCAACTCCTTTCTTTTTTCTTTCTTTTTTTTGGGGGTGGGGGACAGGATCACACTATGTAGTTCAGACTGACTTTGAACTCACTAAGTTGTCCAAGCTTGTCCCAAACTCAGAGTGATCCTCCTGTCTCGGCCTCCTGAGAGCTGTTGTTTCTAACTGTACTACTAGTGTTTGTAAAAATTCAGATTCTGGGTAGGCATAGCTGTGCAAAAATTACTCCAAAACTTAGTTGCTTGACACAACCACCACCATTTTGTTTTTTCTTGTTGTTTTTGTGGGTCAGAAATTGTGAAATAGCTGGGCAAGATGGCACACAGCTGTAATCACAGCATTTGGGAATCTGAGGCAGGAAGTTTGCTGTGAACTCAAGGCCAGCCTGGGATACACAGTGAGTTCAAGACCATCTTAAATTACACAATGAGACTCTGTCTCAAAAAACCAAATAAATAAAGAAAGAAAATAAAGAAAGAGAGAAAAAAGAATGGAAAAGGAATTTTGTAAGGGCAAGGTGGGATTTGGCTTAGGGTCTCTCCTGAGGTTGCCCTCAGCAGTGTTAGGCACTGATGTAGGAACTGCAGCAGTTAAGGGCTGGACGGGCATCTTTCTCTCTGTAGTCTCAGCAAGGCTGCGTGAGCTACTTTCGTTTTGTTCTCAGCAGTACAGCCTCAGAGCAGCTTTATTCAAATGACAGCTCAGGGTTCCAAAAGCAAGTGTACTAGAAATGTTGCTTTTTATAACTCAGCCTTGGGAGTCACAGAGCATCACTGCCATTATAGTCTATTAGTTGGAACTGTCACATACACACACACACACACACACACACACACATACAGGCACACACATACACACGAACTCTCTTGTTATGTGGAGGGTCATAAACCCCACCTTTTGATGGGAGGAAGCATTTGTGGATATACAGTATTTTTAAATAGCCATAATGTAAGATTTCCTCCACAGTCGGGGCTTTTTTGATTAGCATGTTTATCAAAGTCTGTTTGAAGATAAATATGAAACCATAGAAAAAGACTGGTATAATTAAATCTATTACCAATATAAAGTTCTCAGACCTATTATCTTAATAAGTCAACTGCTGATTTAATAAAAGTCAGAGTTAGACAAAGATTGGAATATTATTACAGGCAGCTAAGTTAGATAGAAATATTATAGGCAGACAGGGCTAGACCCTCGAGGGAGTCAGTGCAGGAGATGAAAACACATTATAACTGCGCTGGGAGGCATGCTCATTGAAGGCCAGGCCTCAAGACAATGAAGTGACTACAACTATTTCACCAGGGGTAAACAACAGTGATCCATATTCTAAAAAGGCATCAGTCACCTGGATGGGGCACCAGGACCCTGACCCATTCCTTCCAGGAAAGGTTTGTTCTTCCCATGTAAACTTTCTGTGACCTGCTTCCCTGTCAGATCAATATCACCTAAGTGACTACTGTAATCTTATTGGTTGATCATAGTTTTGTCCCACTTTACACCCACCTCGTGATTTTGTACTCACCTCATGATTCTGCTCTATAAAACTTCCTTTAAAAAATGGGCTCCTGGGCAAACCATTTTCTGAGTTCCTTTTCGTCTCTCTTAGACAGAAGCTATCTGTCCCTCAATAAATATTTCCTAATCTTAACCCCTCTGTTGTCCCTTAGAATTCATTCTTTGATTTGGGGGAACACGAACTCAGTGTATCAGACATCTAGTGTGTTGAGAGTTATATTTCCCTTATTTCATTTGGAGGT
>PVJX010021037.1:0-32471 GCA_004027295.1 Dolichotis patagonum
AAGATGGGTAATTGCTAAAGACAAGGTGCAGGTATTCTTAGAACTGGAGAAGGCAAAAAAGACATCACTACTAGTGTCCACTGACAAGTTCCCCAGGCCATGAGGGCAGGGTGGGATCACTTGACTGAAGTAATGATTAATCCCCTCAATGAGACTGGAGATGGGGAAAGCAAGACCCCCAAAAGCACCAAGAGCAAGAAAGCCATGGTAATCATATCTAGGACACGTTAAAATAGCTAGTACACACTGCGTGATATGCAGACCCTGTTTGATGTTTGCTGAGTGTTATTATTGTGGCTATAATTAATCCAAGAGGGAGGACACAATAATTAATAACTATAATTAACCCTGGGGAGGACACAATCAGGGGCTGCTGGCCTGATGAGGGTAGGCCCCTAGCTTGCCTGAACCTGTCACACCACCTCTCCATGGCCACACAGTGTTCCTACTCCAGACACTAGAGCTGTGCATGGACCCCTGCCCTGCTTGGGTGTTTGACAGGTGGCAGAGTCCACATTCCCTGTCCTGGAGGCTGTCAGTGTGATGGTAGCTTCTTGCTGGCCTGGTGACTGCATCCCTGTTCTTGCTGTCTCAGCGGCCACTACTGTGAGAGCAGAGAGCATTCTCCTGGGTTTTGTTGGAGTCCCACTTGTTTTACCTCCTTCCTCATCCAGCTCTCAACTCAGAGCCTCTCACCACACCCTCTCTCCAACCCCACCACACATTAGCACCTTCCTTCCACCCACGCAAGGTCAGCCGTCTTCAATAATGACTGCTCTTCCTGCTCCTGAAGGTGACCAGGGCTGTGGTCTGTGGGGGTCATAGATGAGGGTACAACTCCTGCATCCTGAAAAAGAAAGGGCCACAAACCCCATTTCTGGATCTGAGATGCTCATGGAGCCTTAGTTTCTCTCTCCTCTGCAGCCACAAGGGTCCCAGACCTGAGCATTTGGGCCCCACACCTGGTTTGCCAACACTGTTCCCCAGCTCTAGACCCCAGTCCCTAAATACTCTTGCTTTGTCCCATGGAGTTCTGTGTTTGCAGCCACATGAGCTAACCCTTTGACCTCAGCATACTGCAGCTACCGCTGTACCCCGACTTGCATGCAAGTACCTACCTGCTGCTACCACTGTGTGCCCAGCACCCACCACTCTGCTTCCTCCACCAACACTAGACTTTCTGGTCAGTGCCCTGTCCAACCCTCAGGGTCAGGATTACCAGGAGGCCCCAGTGTTGTCTTGCCAAATGCTGAATTTATTACAAAGCTCCTTATGTGGCTGGCAATAGCCACCTCTCGACCCAGTCTCCATCCAGCCCCACTGTCCTGGAGGAAGCATTGGTCTGCACTGTTTCTGGAGACTTCTTTTCCATGTATTTGGAGAAGCCCACTGTAACAGTCAACTTTCCTGTCACTAGGACACAATATATCTACAACTTAAAGGAGGAGAGGTTTAATCTGGATCACAGTTTCAAGGGATTCAGCCCATGATCAGCTGACTCCAAGTCAGGAACATCATGACGGAAAGGTGTGGCAGAGCAATGCTTACTTCTCGATGGCAGAAGCAGCAAAACAGTGCCAGAGAAGAAGTTAGGACCATACATAGTACCGAAGGTCACATCTCCATGTCCCACCCAGACACACTCAGAAGTATCTTTTACTGATTAATTCCTAGGAGGCTCCCTTGCCAATCAAACTGACACAGTTAAGATTTAATCACCACAAAGCTGCCTGGCTGGTCTCTGTAGCACAGCTCATGTCGACCTTGAGCCCTTCAACCTGGATCCGACTCCATTTCTATGAACATATGACTGCTCCAAGGCCTTTACCCTCTCAACCAGTGGTCCGAGACTGTGCATGAACCCAAGAGACCTCGAACTACATCCAAATCAGATTCCCAAGACCCCACACAGGTCCAGCATCTTTCATTGTCCCCACTACTCCCAAGTAACTAACTTGTAGTGAGCCTTTTTCTCATGGATGCCCCCTTTATTAACATACCCTCTGACTCTCAAAGATGCCCACTTCAATTTCCTAACGGCCCCATTCGTCCTCACAAGTGGCTACTGACTCCCTTCCCACTGATTTGCTTCTTGACTCCTCCCCTTGATTCTCCATTTGCCACCACTGAGATTCTAATCACCCTTCCACTTACCCTCCACTGGGTCTTCAGTGATCATTCTATAAACTCCCTGACAGAATCCCCTTTGACCCACAGGCTCAGGCTAATTGAATCATCCATTTTCCCCAACAGATCTGTTGTAGTCAGGGGTTGTAAGGAGAACAATTAGAATCAGGACACAGAATTTATAATATTATTTTATGATGGTCACTCAGAGTCAACACAGAAAATGCAGGAAATCTATCCACAACACTAAAGACTCAGAGTATTTAGCCAAGGGCCTGGATCCCACAGCAATGTCCTACATGAGTCCAGATGAAAACCTAGAGCCCATGACAATGCCTCCCACGAGTCCAACTGGAGGTGTAGAGCCCACGACAAGGACTCACACCAGTCTGTTTTACTGATCTATTCTGGGAAGGCCCAAAGGTCAGCAGTGGAAGCTAGAAAGTCTATGCCAGCAGGGTGAAAGAGCTGTGCTGGTAGGTTGAGGGTTCTACACTGGAGCCGAGAAGTCACGCTTGTAATAAATACTAGGGCTGTCCTGAAAAGCACCACAGCCATCCTCAATGACCCGGAGGTTCCAAGCTCCTCCAACAATAAGAACAGTCGAGTATATGCCAGAAAGCCAGCATGACAAGTTTCTCCTGGAAATTAAATGACACACATCTTCCCCTCTGGAGCCAGGAAGTGAAGCTCGATGTAAGGGCCAGAGCTCCCCCAAGTGAACCACAGCCACTCTCACCAAGGTCCTGAGCTCCTCTGATGACAATGGTCAAACTCACACTAGGAAGCTAGTCATGAGCAGCTTCTACAGCTTGAACTTCCTATTGACTCCTCCACTGCATTTCTAGGCCTTTCCATTATTCCCCTAATGAGTCTCTCTCTGAGCATTTCTTACCCACTAAGCTTTCCAAAGTGTGTCCCATTAATTCACCGACTCACCTTCTGATTCTACCATACCCACTCCCATTGCCATATAAAGTTGTGATCCTTGGTGATCTTTGAACTTGTCACATGTTTCAGGCTTCCTCCATTTGCCAACTTACTGATCCTCCTGAGACAGTCTCTTACTTTCTGACTCTGCATAATGAATCAGCCTGTGCATCTCACTGACATGTCCTGAAATTCTTGCCTGTAACAAGACACCAAGGACCTACCTAGGCCTAGTTGAGGTTCCCATCTCCTCTTTAAGGGTTCATCCTTGACCCCATCTGGTGGTACCCACATTGTTCCCTCACTGAACTTCCACTGACTTCACATGAACTCTCACCACCCAACAACTCTACGACTGATCTTCCCTCCACTAAATCCTCTCCTGACCCCCCCCCAAGCTCCAACTGACCTCTCAATTTGCATATATAGTGGCCATCCCCATTAACCAACCTCTGATGTCTCCAGGCCCTCTCTGATCCTTTCGGCTGACCCCTCATCCCCTGGTGTTCTCCCCACCCAAAGGCAGGTAGAATTTAGGATCTTCTCCCATCTCTACTGCCAGCTGCCTCTCTGCCTATCTCTGGGTGCCAGCCCTTTGAGGACCAGACTTCTACCTCTCCTGATCTGGGACAATTGGGCAGCCTATAGTGTGTGATGTTACCAAGGCCCTCCAGGGGCCTAACCATGTGGACTCTGTAGCCCCAGCAGCACCAGTCACATCCTCGCCTGTCTGGACCTGGTCAGCTGACCCGACGGCTCCAGATATTGCCTGGTGGCCAAGCCTGTCCTTTTCACAGGGACTCATTGCTGGCTGCTGGCTACAGCTGCAGGTGCCCTGGAATCATTTTACACAGAATCAGACCCTTGCCTTGTCCCCCAACTAGTGCCTGGATGACAGGTGCCACCATCACTGCATCCTCTGTACCTTTTCCTAAGCTCTGGCCTCTTACTTTGTTGTTTGCGAGACCTTGGATATAACCTTCAGCCCTGGAGACCACCTTGAGTGCGAGACTGCCAGAGAGGGATCAGAAGAGCCATTGGGGTACAAAATGTACAGCACCAACTGGAAAAGTTTGGCCCTGGGCAGGGCAGGGCTGGCCGTGGGAGGCCTTAGGACCAGCCTTGTTCTCTTCTCGCATACCCCCTGTTGTCCTCCCCGCCTACACACACACACACACACACACACACACACACACACACACACACACACTTGGCTCCGCCTTCCCAGATGCCTATCGGTATCTCACCTGCGCTCCCTTCTCTGTGCCTTTCTCTGTGCCTCGCTGTCCGTCCCCGGGTCCCCATCTCTGCCCACACCAGCGTCGCAGGCCACTGTACTCGCCCTCCAGAGAGCTATGGGTCGTGGCACGGGCGGCAACCGCTGCCACGAGGGCGACAAGTGTAAGGAGGACTTCGTGCTGATCCTCGCTGCCCTAAATTGAGGCCGAGGGCTGCTGCTTCCGCGCGGGCGGATACCTACCGCTGGGCGCCGTCTGTTACCCTGGGCCTGGCCGCCCACGCTGCTCCCACAGCGGCCCGCGGCCGGAGTTGGGGCGGGGACGCCGTGACCCGAGCGGGTGCCGGCGCAGGTGCAGCCTCCAAGAATACACGAGTTGTTGTCTGAGCCCCTCGCTCTCACGCTGCTGCTGCCAGACGTCAGGTTTTGTGGGTTCCCTCAACCTGGCACGCGGGCTCCTGGCCCTGCAGCCGTGCTGTGCTCCATGATGGGTCAGGACCGCTAGGTCTGCACCTCCACCTAGCTGAGATCATAAACTGCAGCTCGACTGTTCTATCAGCCTCCTAACAGATCACTCACCATCCCTGGACCACAGCCAGGCCCTGCCTCACAGGCAGGCCTCCTCACAGATCATCCCTGGACCACAGCCAGGCCCTGCCTTTTTCTTTCTGGAAGCACCTCAGTTTCCCCTGTGTGTAAAATGAGAATGTCTGTCTCCAGCGTTTATAAGATGATACCGATTTATATGACAAAGTAAAAAAGCCCTGGGATTACCATAATGGCTAAAGAGTAGCTGTTAGTGTTTGTATTATCATCTACTAGAGAGGACTGTAGAATATGCCACTCAAGAATCTTTCACACTAGGTACAATGGGACAGATCTGTAATCCCAGAGCTCTGGGAGGCTGAGGCAGGAGAGTCAAAAGCTTGAGCTCAGCCCAGGCAATTTAGTGATTTAGCAAAACTTTGTTTTAAACTAAAAAAATACAAGAAAGGGCTAGGCATGTAGTTCAGCATGAAAGCCGAGTTCAATCACTAGTACTACCACCATCACCACCACCACCAAAAAAAGACAAAAGAATATATATAATCTCAGTAGTTACATTTCATGCACCATCTAATTTAACTGTATTAGCTAATTCTGAAGCACAAACAACCTCAGAATCTTACCCCATGTGCTTTATTTCTGTGAGTTAAATGGCACGTGACTGATTTTGGTTGGGGCTGTGAAGCACTTACCATGTGCCCAGTATTGTTCTAAGCGTTGTTAATTCTCCCAACAACACTATGAGGTAGATATTTTTGTCCTTCCATTTTACCCACCAATAAATTGAAGTTCAGTAAAGCTAAGTCCTTCCCCCAGGTGTCACTGCTAATCTGTGGCACAATAGTGTGATGGTTTAAATCTAAAAGTCCCACGTGTTCAGAAGTGGGGTTTTTGGAAGGCGATTGGCTCATCGGGGTGCTATACTTACCAGTGTATTTAATCCATCGATGAGTTCATAGATGAATGTGATTTTAGGAGGTGGGGCCCAGTCAGAAGAGGTGGCTCACTGGGGCTGTGAGCTGAAAAGGTGCATTCTTGTCCTCAGCGCCTCCCTTTTTTCTCTATTTCCTAACTGCCATTGGTTGAACAGCTTTCCACCACACCATTTCTGCCTTATAGCCAGCCCACCATGATTAAAATGAACCTTCTAAAACCATGAGCCAAACAAGCCTCTCCTCCTTTAATTGTGGGTATCGGCATTTTGTCCCAGCAACAGAACAGGTAAATCCATGTTGTCAGCAGGCACGGGGGCAAGCTCAAGCTTCTCACTCCCAGTCCTGAGGCCTTCCTTCCTCAGTGGGTAGATGGTAAACCCTGCCAGCTCCCCAGTGCCTGGACCACAGTGTGGGGTCCCCATGTTATGCCACACACAGTATGTGGCTGCACATCATAAATGACTGGGACAGCTAGAGGCCCCTATCTGTGCGTTCCACCCTCCAGGGCCAGCTAGCAGGCTCTGTGTCCCCTTTGGTGGAAAAATTGGCCCTCCTAACCTGCCTCTGGACAACAGCTCCTGACCCAAGTCCCTGTTCATTACTGTCTCCCTCCCACTGTCCCAGCCTGACATGGCTTTAGCATCAGCTGTTTCCATGAAAGCTGTCCAGGGCTTCCAGGCTCCCAAAGTGTGTAGAGTCCTGCAGGTGCTCAAATAGCCCCTTTGGCTGCTGCCTGCATCATACCAGTACCAAGCCCATCCCTAAGACACAGCTATAGGATGCATGTCCTGCTACAGCCAGCACCTTGGCCTCTATGATCCCCTTACAACCTGCCAGGAGGGCCCAAAACTTCATGGTGAGTGTCCTGGATGTGTATGGGATGCACCCAGGACAGGTTATGCGTTGGTACGAATAAGTCCCTCCCATGATCAGGCCAGCTCAGAATTCCTAACATAGGTGGAACTAACTGAGATGAGTGTACAGGACAAGAATTCAAGACAGGAAACTGGAAAAACAGAGAAATGGGAAAATATCAAGGAAAGCTAGCCTGACTAGGGGCAGAAGGCAATGAGACTGGAAAGAGAATGGGACTGTTGGGAAGGCACTGCAGATTGAACCCTGGGCATTCACATTAAGCTATATCCCCAGCCTTTAATTTTTTTTATTTTGAGATAGGGTCTCACTAAGTCACTAAATTGCCAGGCTAGGCTCAAACTTGGGATCCTCCTGCCTCAGCCTCCCAGAGTGCCAGGATTACAGGTTTATGGTACCACACTGATCTGTGAAAGGATATCTGAGTGCTCATCTTTGCCATCTGCCTGCAGCACTGACTCCCCATGCCAGTGTCACTAGCACACCTGACCTGCCCATTCCAGTGTCACACCTGTGACACTGTGCATGGGCACCTGTGCATGAGCTTGTGATATGAACTATACTCTGCCCACTAATCCCACTCAGTGTGCCGCTCTGAGTCTCACTCATATGACCCTAATCTCATTTTCAATGTCTGAGACTGTGTCTCAGACCACTGTGACTGCTTCAACGATGATGCTACATCTTGGTGAGAGGTGTCTCATCTCCTACCATGGGGGGAAAGTCTCCCATTCCACGTCATAAGACATTCCCTGAATCATGACAGTATCATTAAACACTGTCAGTAGTAAACAAAAGAAAATGAAGCCAACTGTTTCAAATATAAAATGGAATTTATTCAAAACATATGGAATTTAATTAATTTTACTTATCTGTAAAATAGAGACCTTTGGTCATGGCTGGATTCAGGAACTCAAACTGATATAGGGAAAAGAAACTCCCAACCTACTAGGTGTCCAGTACGAGTTTATGTTCTCTAAAATTGAAAAATGAATTTTAGGAACAAGGGGGTTAAGAGTAGAATATATTTATTGAGAGAAAGAAAGCTTCTGTTTGAGAGAGAGACAGAAAGGGTCCTGAGCGGGTTGCCAAGGATCCTGCCTTTTCTAGGGATTTTTATAGAGCAAAACCACAGGTGAGGAGGGTCCAAGGTGGAGAAAAATGGGAACTCACAAGATGGGCATGAAGTGAGGTAGAACTGTGGTCAACCAATAAGATTACAAATGTGATTGCTCAGTAAAATTGATTAAGTTGGAATCAAATGAAGAAGCCAGTCATGTAACAAGCGCATACCAATATAGAACAGGGCAGGGCCTTTGCCCATAAGGGGTGGGTTTGTGGCTCCTTCTGGCTTCCTCAAAGTAAATGGATGTCTATTTAGAATATCAGCCCTTGAGGTTTATCCTTCGGGTGTGGCTGCATTTGTTTTGTCTTGTATTGAGATTTGGCTGGTAGGGAGAGTTGTTTTCCCCAGAGTGGCAACTTACCTGGTCTTCTGCACTAGCTCCTTTGAGAGCCCAGCCCTATCTGCCTACCTATAATATTTCTATCTAACTCAGCTGCCTATAAGAAAATGATGGCACTAGACTGGGTTTCTTTTCATTCTTCATCCCTGCCTTTTCCTTTTACTGTATTATCTTCTATATTAGGTAGGCTCTTGGTCCAAATGCTGTTAACAGAGGCTTAAACTTTACATGACTTATACATGGCAGAAGTTTATTTGTGTCTCTTGAACAGTCCAAGTATAAGCATTTTGAGTCCTCTGATATAGGTTCCTTCGATCATGTGGCTCTGCTAGGTTGCATCGCCCTCATCTGCTCCCCGGCACATCTACATTCAAGCAAGCTGGAAGTGAGGAGAAAGAGGAGGTGGCCAGGCCTCCCTCCTTTCTTTAAAGGCACAACCCACGAGTGGTGCATCTCTTCCACACACTTGCCAAAGACCAAAACTTTCTGGAAAAGATACCATCTGGCTATGCAGGGGGATGGAAGGTGTATCTTTAGCTATGTAGCCATGTGTACAGCTAAAAATTATACTTCTAGGGAAGAAGTGGAGGGTGGCTATTTGAAGACAGCTTCATTCCCAAAGCACCTGTTTGTGGTGTAGCCTCCCACGGCTCTGTGTTTACCATACACAGTTTAGCCACCTCAAGGAGAAAGCAGTACTTCTTTCTTGAGACATTTAGCCGAAGTCCCAAAACTGATATTCACTGTCCCAATGGAGAGCGTTTGTTAGTTCCCTAAACCAATCGCAGGCACCAGGAGACAGGATACTCCGGTTTCTTGCTGATTGGCCAGGTCCGAAGCACATGCCAAAACTGGAGCCAGAGGGTAGGTATATACCCAGGAAACCCCAGAGCCTGAGTGGGGCTAGATTCCCAAAGGCAAACCAAGAGGTCATTATCAGAATACCACATTGCACCCTGGGAAGGGGTAAGAGTATGCCCTTTGAGGTTTTGTAGCCCCTTTTGTCCACTGGAAAGTAACCAAGACCCTTAGGCTGATTCCCATAGTCCTGTTAGAGATTAAAGGCTACTTGCTAAGAAAAACATGGGTGTTTAAACCCCAGTGTGAACTCTATGCCTTCATAATATAATCAACTGTTTGGCTTACACTGGAAATCTTATTGGTTGACCACAGTTCTGCCCCTTCTCATTCCCACCTGCCTCACAAATTACCATTTATCCCCACAATGGACCTACTGCACCTCGAGGTTTTGCTCTATAAAAATCCCTGGAAAAGGCAGGATCCTCAGCAACCCACTCAGGATCCCTTCTGTCTCTTTCTCAGACAGAAGTTTTCTTTCTCTCAATAAATATGTTCTGCTCTTAGGCTCTGTTGTTCCTAAAATTCATTCTTTGTTTTCAGAGAACACGACCTCATACTGGACCTCTATTAGGTTGGGAGTTTCGTTCCCCTATATTATGATCACCCCTCGGTATTGCTGGAGCCACCAATGCTGGTCATACATCAGTATCTTAATACTGCTTAGAACTGAGAGTGACTCACCTTTGCAATGAGCCTTAAAATAATCACTGTTTAAATACAAATGCATTGCATAAAATTAGATAGCAGTAGATTAAAATATCAGTTGTAAGAACTGCTTTCATAAAGTACTCCCCTCAAGAGTGAGAAAAAAATATCAGTTGTATCCCACTATACTCTATATCTTATATTAACGTATAATGTCACATACTTATAAAACAATAAAATTTTAAAGAATGTGGAATTATACCTGCACATAGTAAGTTCTCGGCAATTACTAGATTATAAAGGCATAGGTCAGAGAGATGGAACAGACCCTCTATCCCCTCTCCCTTTTAAAAAAGTGTTTATTATAGGAAATTTCAAGCATCACAGCAAGAAGTGTTATGCAATTTCATGAACCCACCCATCACAGTTACAAATGTTCTATCATTCTTTATTAAGACCTTATTTCTCTAGCAAAGACCTGAGTATCTGTTTCATCTGAAATACACCAGAGACATACCAATCAGGATTCACAGTGACTGTCCTCATGCCTCAACTTCCCGCACCTTTCTTGATTCCCACACTACAATCCCAACCCCCCTCCCCAGACCCACCTGTCCTCCCTCTCAGAGAACAAACAGCCAGTGCTGCTGCCCACCTACGTGTGTTGAGATGTGGCAGAGGGCTTCGGAGTTATCCAGCAGTTCCTTTTGCTCCAGGCGCTAATGGGACCCCAGAGGGTCGTCTTTCTGGGCCATACTAGGATGTCTCCAGGCAGCCTGCAGAGACAACTAGGAAATTGTGTAGATGATTTGAAGTATGCATGCTCAGGATGCATAGGAGACTCTGAATTTTCACAGCTGCTACGGACTGTCCCACAGCCCACTGAGGATGCCGCCAATCCAAATCCTCGAGCAATACACCACCTTTGGGGGCTTGGTGTCCTCACCCTCACACTGTTTGTCTTCCCTCTGGCATGTCTGACTGGCCATTACCCAACATGTCACTCTATGACCCCCTCCCTCTACATGTCTCCAGGGCTGACACCCTCCACAAAGACCTGAGGGAAAAAACGCACTCAGCTTCCCCAGATGTTTTCAACTGATTGTAGAGGGCACCGTGGTATGTGCCTGTAGTCCTAGCATTCAGGAGACTAAAGCAGGAGGCTCGCCAATTCAAGACCAGGCTGGGTAACACAGCAAGATTTTGTCTCCTTAAAAAAAAAAAAAAAAAAAAAAGCTGGGGCTGGGGATTTAACTCAGTGGCACAAGCGCCTGTCTGGCAAGTATGAGGTCGTGAATTTGATCCCTGGTACAAAAAAAAAAAAAAAGTTGGGTGTAGTGTCCAACGCCTGAAATGCCAGCACTCTGGGAGACTGAGGCATGAGGATCGTCCAGAGCAACTCCGTGCGACCCTATCTCAAAAAAAAAAAAAAAAAAGGACTGGGAATTAGGTCACTGTTAAAGCCCTAGGTTCACTCCCCAGTACCCCCCCAAAAAAATGGCCTGTCTCTCCCGTTGGTCCCGCAACCTTGGGGACCTACGGTCCGAACTCCTAGGTTTTTCCTTTCAAGAAGTTAGGCCAGGTTTGCCAATCTCCTCCAAATCAAAGCCTAAAATCCCCAAGCTGCAACCACCCCCTACTTCCCGTCAGGTGCCAGTAACCTGTTTCCCAGGACTGGCGACAGCTCAAGGACACAGATTCCCTTTCTAGTGGACTGGGTCACAGCGACTCCGCCCACTCACCCATACCTCCTAGACACAAATTCAGCAACCGCCAATCGGAATTGGCGACGTTAGCTAGCAGGAGGCGGGGCTTTTGAAAAGCGCGGGGGCGGAAGTGGGTTGCATTTTGGCTTCCTTCTTCTGTGAGCCGGTGCAGCTGCCTGTGGGACTTTGGGGGCGCCTGCCCGCGGCCCAGCTGCTGCCATGAGCCGGCCCAGCCGGTTACAGCGGCAAATTCTGACCCTGTACCGTGAGCTGTTGCGCGCCGGGCGCGGGAAGCCGGGCGCCGAAGCGCGCGTGCGAGCTGAGTTCCGCCAGCACGCCAGCCTCCCGCGCTCCGACGTCCTGCGCATCGAGTACCTGTACCGCCGAGGGCGGCGGCAGCTCCAGCTGCTGCGTTCCGGCCACGCTACAGCCATGGGTACCTTCGTGCGTCCGCGGGGCCCGGGGGAGGAGCCCGGAGACAGAGCGGCCCCGGGAACCCCGCTTGACGATTGTGATAGTACAGGGAACTCTCACGACGGCATGGGGACACCGGAGACCCGACCCAAAGGACGGTGACAGGCAGAAGAGCTCACTCAGTGACCCAGGAGGACCTGCCTGGCAGTTTGAGGAGGACCAGGACCTCCTCCGATGGAAAGTGAGATCTTGAGAGACTCGCTCCACCCATTGTGGGGATGGAGAGCCCTGTGACAGACTGCAAAAAACCTTTCCTGTGTTTGGTGACAGGTCAGACCCCGCTCCTCCTCCTCCGCCAGGGGGCTGAGAGTGACCTAGGGAGCCAGCAGACTGGACAGTGTCATGCTGAGATCTGCTTTCCCAAAGGCGTGAAAAGCTCAGACCTCCCCTCCACCATGGCCCAAGAGAGCCTGAGACTCTTGATCTCTGAGAGCACGCCCACCCCGGACTGCTCCTTGCTGTATTTAACTCTAAGAGGAGCAGACTTGATGAATACTGAGAGGCCTGGAATCCCCCATTGGAAACTCTTCTCCATCCTTTTGACAAAGCAAGACCATGAGGAGGGGATTAGGAGCATGTAACCCTAGTTCATGATCCTAAGGGACAATCCTGACTCCTGGACTCCTTCCCCCTCCAGACTGTTGAACAAAGGGAATAAAATTGGAGCTGTGCTTATTTCACTATTGATGGTCTTAAAGATTTTATGTATTTGAGGATTTTTAAAGACACATACTGAGAAGTGGCCCTCTGAGAGATGATGAATGTAGGGAGCTGTGTTTTCCCCTCTGGAGCCCTTTCTTGGGCAGATCAATGGAGAAGACCCCACCCTACCTTCAATACAAAGAGACTCCACTTGATTACTTAGTGGAGAGAAATGGAGCAGAAGATGAAATGGTGGAGCTGGTGACCCCACACGCAGTAGTAAGGGATCTCAAACTCACCACCTTCCTCCAACCTGACAGGAATTTCAGCCTCAGCTACAAGCTGGGAGTTTGATCAATAAGGGCCTGGGGGTGGGCCAGGGAGATGAACCCATAGCCTATACACATACCCTTTCCACATCCCTGTTTTGCAACCTTGAGCTATATTTGCACCCTCGTTAGTGATGTACATGGGAAACAAATCCTTGAAGATACAGTTTGGGGAAGGAAAGGAACCTAGACCTTGGACTGAAGGAAAAACAGACAAAAGAAAAATACCATCACTGCCCTAATCCCAATAAAGGAGGCAGGTACCCAACAAGTTATAAAGTAGCCTTGAAATTGGAACTAGGAGTGCTCAGGAAACTAAGGAACAGGCTTCTAAACAGTGTAAAGGCCTGGGGAGGGTAAAGGAGTGAAAATGCAGTGTCCCAGGGGACTTAGAGGACTCCAGGACCCAAGGCTGTGGCACTATTCCTGGCTCCATGAGCTTGCACTCTTAAGTTCCAAGATGGGAGCTTCTGGCAGTGTTGCAGGCAATGAGCATATCAAGAGGGAAGGAAACTTTCACTCCAGTGTTACAGAGGAATGGGGTTTGCCAGGTAGGGAGAATGGGAAAGGGAATACTTCCTTTGGGGGAGAAGGTGTCAGGGTGAGTAGTAGTTAGGGGTGGGGGGGGCACAGAACTGGAATGCCAGGTGAAAATCCAAGCTCAGCACTTCTTGATTACATGATCATGGGCAAGCAATTTAATCTTTGTGCCTCTCTGTGCCTCAGTGTCCCTATCAATGAAATGGGCATCATGCTGAGTAAAGCATGGGAGTATTGCACAGGACTTGGCTGGTCTCTTATCTACTGCTCTCTTCCTTCACTCTACTAAAGCCCGTGGTCAACATTCTCAACACCCTGTACCTGTCTATTAAACAAGAATTTTAAGTGGGTATGGAGTTGCCAGTAATCCAATACTTGGGAGGCTGTGACAGAAAAATTGCAAGTTCAAGTGCAGCCTAGGCAACTTAGCAAGACCCTGTCTCAAAAATTAAAAAAAAAAGAATCTCAGGCAAGAGATTCTTACATGCCTATACTCCCTGCACTCTGAGACCAAGGCAGGAGGAGAGTATGTTCAAGAGGAGCCTGGAGTACCTAGCAAATCAAAGATGAACCTGGAATATGTAGCAAAATGTTAACAATGGTGAATCTGGTATATGGAGTGTATGGGAATTTATTGTAATAATCTCAAACAAATCCAAGGGTCTCTTGATGTAAGAAAATTGCTGCAAAGGACATAGAGGAATTGGAGTAACTTTGCTGTTGTTTTGTCTTTGCAGTGCTATGAATCCAGGGCCTCTGCACATGTTAGGCAAGAACTCTACCATAGAGTTATGCCCCCAACCCTAGGACTGAAGTGGAAGTAATATGAAATATGAAATGTGAGTTAATAACAGAATAGATTGCCAGGCATGGTGGTGCCCACCTGTAATCCCAGCACTTGGGAGGCTGAGGCAGGAAGATTGCTGTGAGTTTGAGGCCAGTTTGGGCTGCATAGTGAGTTCTAGACCAGCCTAGACTAAATAAAAAAAAAATCAAATTGAACTGAATTGTTAAATTTATTGATTTTTTTGGTCTTGTTTTGCTTTTTTGGTTTTTTGAGGTAGGATTATAAAGAGCCCTTTCCCAGAGCTCATCTTGGTCCAGAAGGTTTATATTTGTAATCCCGTGGAGAAGTTATTGGAATTCTAGCAAGTTAATTCCAATGTGCAACCCAAGACAAGAATAAAGACACTAAGACATATATATATATATATAGTTATGGGGAGCGAAGAGGGCCCTTGATGGGTTCCGCTTATATGGGACTCCGCTTATATGGGACTTAACGTGGTACCTGCACAACATGGCGCTGGGCCCTAAAACACGTGCCAAAAATCCTCCAATCCTCTCCGACATCATGATCCAGTCTCTACCCCAGCCCAACTCCATAAAAACATTTCCTAGCGTCCCCTGTTTGAGGGTCCTCACAGTCTCCAGCAACCTTCCTGCACAGTAAAGGCTTTTTATCATCTCTGGCTTTGTCTCTCAGCTGCACCAAAAAGCCTAACAGTCCTAAGTCCAGCCAAGGTGGTGGTTCACCAGAACAAAGGCCATGACCTAGGGCTTAACCTGGGTTTTGTTAATTCTCCATAAGGGGAATGGCTCAGGGATGAGTGACAGTGAGCGTGGCAGGGAAATATGAGAGATCTGTGAGCTGGGCTAGGTAGGAGGCCTGAGATCACCTCTGTGATGTGCAGAGGACAAGAAATGCAGACAGAATACTCTGTGTAACACAGGTGAGGTTGTGTATAATACTTTGGGGTCGGTGCTTTAGCTCTGATGTAGAATCTTTTTTGCCCTGGGAAGTAAGCCTTTGATCTCAAGGCTCCCTCCCAACCAGCAGTGTGAAGCATGCATCTCCATCCCCCCTAGGTCACTGGGCAGAGAAGCAGCAACTGTTACCTTGCTTCAAGGAATATACATCAGCTTCTCAGCCAGCCCAATTTACATTGCTTAAAGTCAGTTGAAGGGACAAAGAAATGGCCAAGCCAGCTCTGTACATATCAATACACAAAGATTGGGCCAAATTTATCCAAAATGGAGCTAATTGCTCTGTTTTCAACTACAGTCCTCTGGGTGGTTCCCCACAAGGGTCTCACTGTAATTCAGGCTGGACTTGAACTCACTATATAGCTGGCCTCGAACTCTAAGACAATCCTCCTGCCTCAGCCTCCCAAGTGTTGGGATTATAGGCATGTACCACCATGGCCCTCACATTTACTGATTTTCCTAACTTTATTCTAATTGTAGAAGACAATGCCTTTGTTTGGGTTGTTCTGTTTGTGGTGCTGGGAGTCAAAAGTCAGGGACTCACACTTGGGATTACAAGTGTGCAGTACTATGTCCAGTGTGAAGGTAATTCTATACAATTTTTTGTTTTTGTTTTTGTTTTTGTACCAGGGATTGAACTGACAACCTCGAGTTTGCCAAGCAGGCACTTACACCACTGAACTAAACCCCTGGCCCATCTATATAATATTTTTAACAATTTTGAGCCAGGCATGGTGGCATTCACTTATAGTAGTCCTAGCTACCCTCAAGGCTGAGGCAGTAAGGCCAAGGCTCAGGAGTCCTAGGCCAGCTCCAGTGACATGACATGACATGACATGACATGACATGACATGACATGACATGCTGTCTCAAAGATTAATAAATGTAAAACTTCATCTACACACAAAAAAACTTTATCCACAAAACAAAGTTTTATGGTATGGAACTTTCCAGTTGTGGCATCACATCAGTGCTCAGAACATTTCAAGTTTTCAGATTTCAGGCTTTCCAATCAGGGATGTCAGTGTCTTACTAGTCATCAGCTCTGGGCACCAGAGGTCAGCACACATGGTGCAGTGTGTTGTGAACCTGAAGCTGTTATTTTCTGAGACTTTATAAAACTCCTGTGCCTGGCTGCTTCTTCACAGATTTTGTAATTAATGAAATAAAACTGTTGCTTTTTTGGCTTTTGAAAAAAAAATCTCATCTCCTTTATAGATTCTAATCTCCAAAATGAAGAGTAACAGTTTACTAGTGGACGTGGTGGTGTACTGCTATTATCCCAGCGCTCAGAGAGGCTGAGGCAGGAGGATTGTAAATTCAAACCCAGCCTGGTCAATTTAGTAACATAGTGAAACACTGTTTCAAAAGTTTAAAAAACCTGAAAATGGCTTGACTTCACTATGTAGCCCAGGCAGGCCTTGAACTTGCAGGGATCCTCCTGCCTCTGCCTCCTGAGTACTAGGATTACAATCATGCACCACCGTACAGAACTCAATCTTAAATATTTACAATAATTTAAGTTAAAAACTGAAGTAGTCATGCAACTTTTGTCATGCAACTTTATTGTTTGGGTAGAGTAATATAACTTATCTGCGGAAAATTTAGTGTCCAAACTGAGACATTATTAAGTATGAAATATATACCAGATTTCAAAGACTTAGTAAGAAAAAGGCATTGTAAAATGTCTTTTTTTTCTTTTTCCCATCGGTACCAAGGATCAAACTCATGACCTCACAACCTCGAGCTTGCAAGGCAGATAGGTGCTTTTGCCGCTGAGCTAAATTCCCAGCACGCTAAAATTTCTTATTTTTATATTTACTATATATTAAAGTGATATTTTGGACAAACTAGATAAAATAAAATCTGTTATTAAAATTAAGTTCAATCGATTGGGGTGACAATGCACAATGTATATACATTGTTACCCCCTGATTAAGGTGCTTTGAAATTTTGTTGCAGTTTCTTCCTCTTCTTCTTCCTCTTCTTCTTTTCTTCCTTTTTATGTTTGAATAAAATGGATTTGAAAAATAAATAACGCTAATCCAATAAAAAAAAGTTAAGCTCACCTATTTCTACTGCTTTAGTCTTAGTACTCAAACATTTTAAGTTGTATTTGTGGCTCTCATATATTTATGGAACACCACTGCATTGGGCATCCATGCGGCATGGTTCTTCACTACAGTTTGCCATAAGGACATAATTATAATGACAGAATTGTCTCTTTGATACCTTCTTCAACTGCACTAAATTGTCCTCCCTAAAATGTATAAATGAAATAAAGATGAATTGTGCTCCCATCCCTTGGCCTATTTTTTCCTCCATACCACTTACCACCACTTGACCTACTATACTTGTATATTTTACTTGCTTTATTTATTGCCAGTTTCCCTCAGTAGAATGTTGCTCTACAAGGACAGAGATTTTTTTTTTTTCAGAGATTTTTAATTTGTCTTGTTCACTGTCCTATTTCTGCTTCTTGACCGGGGCCTGGTTCATAGCACTCAGTATCTGTTAAATTGAATGAATGACAATGACAGATTTGCTTCCTTACTGGGTCTATATTGCTAGCCCTATCTTCTGGTCATACCTTGGGGGCAGAGATAAGGCCTGGCTTTTAAAACAAGCCAGATCCAGTTTGCATTCTGACTTTTCCCCAAATCTAGAGTCTCTCCCATAACTGGTACTTGCTGCTATGCCCTCGGGATCTCTTCTGCTTCGAATAACAATTCTCTGGTTGTCTTTGGAGGCTCATCCCACTCCCACTTTCAGTCTGCATGGTTCAGGCAGGGCTGGCCCCGGTGAAGATGAGCCTTGTGGCCATGCCAGAGGAACCAGACTTAGGGCTTTTTGGTTTTCTTGCTTTTAGTGCCCAAGTTCAAACCCAGGGCCTTGTGCATACTAAGAAAGTGCACTTACCACTAAGCCACTGCCTAGAGGTTTTCAGGGACATGCTGCCCTTCACCAGGAGAAGGATAAAGCCAAAATAAAAGAACTGAGAGCCAGCATGGTGGCTCATGCCTGTTATCCCACTACTTGGGAGGCTAAAGTGGGAGAACTGCTGTGAGTTCAAGGCCAGCCTGGGCTGCATAGTGAGTTCAAGGCCAGCTTGAATTATACAGCAAGACCCTGTCTCAAAAAAAAAAAAATGGCTTGAGAGATGGAGACATCATTTGAGTCCCTAATCTAGCTGTACCTGTCATCCTGAGCTTCTCAATTACCCACAAAAATAAACTCCCATCTCCATTTATAGTCAGTGAAGGTTGGGATTCAGTCACTTGTTCTGTGTGTGGCCTTGGTCTATGACTTCCTCTCTTGGAGCCTAACTCAGTGGAACCACATAATTAGACAGCTGTGAGGATTCAAGGAGCAGACATCTGTGTGAACTGTACATCCAGGAGGCTAGCACAGGGCTCCCGCCTCTGCTCTCCACTCTGATTCTATTCCCCATGCTGTAAGCTTTGGGGAGCCTAGACTCCAGGATCAAACACTGACAATTCATCCTGATGTGGTCAAGACCCCAGAAAGAAGAGTCACACATCCCTGGGCTAGTGATGGTCCCCTGGGCAGCCCTCCACCCCATCGTAGGATATTTGATCAGAGGTCCTATGTGGGACACAAGTCAGGGTGTGTAGCAGGTGCTGTTGGCAGCTCACCCATGTCACCTGCTCCTTCTTGTACCTGCATCCAGCCTCCTGTTTTGAGCAAGGCCTTTATGGGAAGCACAGGCCAGAAATGCTGGTGAGTTCAAGTCTCCAGGAAGAGTCCTCATCAGTAAGACAGGATCTGATATATAAACACCACAACTTCTTCACCCTTTGGATGGAATGACTTCCAGTATGTTCCATACAGTTTCCCAGAGGTCCCCAGTAGAATGGCATCCCAGGTACCCAGAGCAGCAACCAGTCCATTAACTCACACGATAGTGGTTTCTCCTTTCTCCAACTCACTCTACCTCCATTCCCCCTCATATCACCTCCCAAATCAGCTCCTCAACTTGATTCTGTGTCAGGGCCTGGGAGACCCCAGCCCAAGAGAAGCTTGTTCAGTTTTATGCTCTGTGCTCAAGACAAGGGGCCTGTAGAGGAAGATGTCCAGACATATGGCGGTGGGCTGTATTCCAGGTTCTAGGGACTCAAGCACCCAACATTCTCACACATACTTTGACAGTGACCATTTATTACTCATGCCTGGGCTGGGTACTCAGACTGGGGGGAGACCATTGACATAGCTGAGCACCAGGTAGGGTGTCCTGGCCAGTCTGGCATGAGAGCAGCAGGGGCCCCCCGACATGGGCAGGAGCAATGTTGCACCCACCAGGAGAAGGAAGAGGAGGAGGAGGACAAGGAGGAAGGTCCCAGGCCTCCTGGATGCAGGAGCAGGGTCCCTGAGAAGGGAATGAAGTGTCAAACATACAAGTGGGCCGCCACCACGAGCCCTGCCTCCCATACCCTCAGACGCACCCTCCAAACACCTCACCCATCAGCAACCTCCAGCATCATGTCCTGGAAACTGGGAGATGCTTGCCTTTTCTTGTCCTGAGGGGAGATGACAGCCCACAGCAGAATAGATGGAAGTATGGACTTTACTGCTTGTGAGATTAGTCTTATCTCTCCTTCCCTGGCATTTCTGCTATCCCTAGGGCCCCACATGGACTTAGGATATCTCCAAGTGTGTTACAGGTCTGTTTGTACAATCTGATCTCCTTTCCTTGATAATATTGGTGTAAATTAGAAGAAGGCAGCAGTCATGCCTCCCTACTCCTAGACCTACAGGCTCATGCAAAGCTGTCTCATTCCCCCTACATTCATAATTGGGTATGGGATCCAGATGTGATTAATCAAAGAGCCCTGACTAGTTCAGCATACACCCATGACCCAAGCCAGGGAGGTGGAGTCAGCGCTGGGACCTTGGCTGCTGCCCATAGGTCAAGGGTACTCCTTCCCCCTGGGGTGGGCAAACCAATAGGAAGTAAGTGTGTAACCATGCTGATAAGGAAGCCATCTGGGGGAAGAAGAGCCCAAGAGAAGGAGGGACTGGGTACTGATAGCATTTGAGATTTTGAATTCAGCCAGATTGGTACCTTCAGTTACAGGAGTTACAGGAAAGGGGTCCCTGTTTTTTGTGTTTTGGTCTTTTAGTTTGGGATTCTATCAATTGCCATCAAGGACCCCAAGTGCTACTACCTGGCTGAGGACCAGCTCACCTGAGGCTTCCGGAGCAGAGGGCGTCTTCGGTGACCTCCTAAGTGTTCCCAGGAGCTGAACCCAGGCACAAAGATGTTCTGTGGAGAAAGGGAGGTATTCTGTTCTTGGAGAACCAGTGACAAAGAGTAACATGGTCACAGAAGGACCATGTAGGAGAGTGTCACAGAAATGGCATTCTTGGGGAACAGTGATCTTACAGAAGACAGAGCCAAAGAAACCAAAAGGGGACAGATATTATTTATTCATTTGCTCAACAAATATTTAATGAGTATCTATTACATGCCAGGAACAGTTCTAGGTCTGAGGGCACAGTGGAGATGGAAACAGGCAAAATCCTGGCCTCTGTGGAGTTTATGTTCTGGCCAGAGAGGCCAAAAATTAGTACATGTGTCCTGCCAAGTTGTGGTAAGTCAATCAGGAAATCTAGCAGGAAGATAAGGAGTGCTAATTGGGAGCTAGGGCAGGCCTCTCTGAAGTGACTCATGAGGAAAAACTGAACTGAGGTAAGCTGGCCGTGCACCTGGGAACCCCAAGATGGCAGTGCCATTTGTGTGTTTGCCAAAGGGCCTGGAGTATAGCCATAGCCAAGAAGGTAAGGAGCAGAATGAAATGAAATGAGGCTGAAGATGCAGAGAGAGACAAATGAAGAGTGGGAAAAGTATGCTATAGGAATCCACAAAGACAAAGACAGATGGTAGGAGTAGAGAAATCTTAGAGACATCAAGAGATAGGAGAGACAGAGCTACCAAGACCTTGAATAATAAGGACCCTTCTTGAAGGCAGATAGAAGAGCCCTGTGGTTGCCTGACTAAATGAAAGATGCTCAAAAAGAATTGCTCTTACCTCAAGGCTTTGTCCCCTTCCCTGGGGACCCTGCTGGCCACACAGTTCACAGGGAGTCCCTGGAGCCTGGACTGTCTTTTGCCCCAAGAGCCCAAGGTCCCCAATATCCGCTGCTGGGTCCCACTCCAACTCTGCAGGAGTGAGGAGGTTACTGGGTGCCCAGGACCCCCAGACTCCACCAAGTCCTGGCCCATCGGAGTCTCCTTCGACCTCCAAATCCCGGTCCAATGTGTTGGCCTTCTCGAACACCTGGGTCAGAAGGCAGAGGTCATGGGAGTTGGGGGACTGGTGTTTGGGCTGGGGACCACCAGGGCAGGCCATACCAGGCTATAGCTGACCAGCTGTGCCTGCAGCTGCCAGAGCCTTCGGAAGATGGTATGTCGGTGGGCTCTGAGGGTCCTCAGGATCTGCTCCAAAGATGCCCAGGCCATGGGCTCACTTCGCTGTGCCAACCCTTCACCAAATGCTAGCAGTGCGTCCACACGTTCTGCGGCTCCTCGAAGCTCTGCCTGCAGGGCCTGGGACACATGGTTGGACATTGCCTACACACACACACACACACACACACACACACTCACACACACACCAGGGACACCAGGGACTCACAACCTGGAGTCACCTACTCCTCTGTTTCTTATGCAGAGACCAAGAACATGCAATAAGCCCACTTCCCACCTCATTGCCCACCTGCAGCTGAGCCATCCCACTCTGAGCCAGTGTCCAGGGCCTGAGGCCTTGCTCCATGTCCTGCAGTTGGAGGCCCAGCCCCAACAGGCAGAGCTGCAGGCTGTCATGCTCAGCCTCCAACACACTGTTGCCAGAGACAAGGCGCTGAGGAATACAGGGGACCGGAACAGAGCCAGTGGGTCAATCCAGACACTACCCCCACTCCCATTGCCACCCCTCTTCTTCAGGCTGTAGCCTTCTAGATGCTTCTCTGCAGCAGAGTCCAGCCATCTCTGGCCCACACCAGGGCTGCTTCCACTTAGGAGCCTCCCACTTGGAGGTGGGAACATCTAATTCAAGGACTATGGGTTTTCAAGCTTCATGGAAACTTGGCTATGTGGTCTAGGGGTCTGGTCAGAGAGGTGTGATGAGGCTGGGTACCCCCAAGAAGAATGGGGCTGCACCAGAACTAGTTATTAAATGCTTCTTTCTTAGTTGATAAAATACTGAAATACTTAGATTGACAAAAAAACCTTTTCCAGATGTCCTTCCTGGCACTGATACACAACAGCTTTCCAGAATCCACCCCCTCTCCCCCAAGGTAGAGGCCAAATTCTGGAGGACACAAAGAAGGTAGGGCTGGTGCAAGGGTCTCACCTCGTGGAGCTTGCTTCCAGCTGTTTCCTCATGAGAAGAGTGTGCTGGTGTTCTGGGGGCACTGGCAGCAGGCTCAGTGCCTCTCAGTCCACCCTGGAAGTACTCAGAAGGGTCCAAGGAGTCCCGGGCCTGCTCTGGCCTGGAGGTAAAGAATATGGACTGGCCCCTGTGTGAGCCACTGTGGCTTATTTTCTACTCCACCCTAACCCCATCCCCGGTGATCACAACCACAGGACCTCTTGCCCTCAAATGGCCCCAGCCCCCACCCTCAACCTCTTGGGATCAACTTTCAAAAGCCCCTATGCCCACCTGATTGTCTCCTCTCCCAGTTCAGGACAGATGGTGTACTGGTCAACTTCCGGCTCCCTAGGGGCTCCTGGGGGATGACTGAAGGGTTCTGAAGGGAGTTTGGGAATTAGAGATGAGGACAAGGACATAGCTGGGGGCTTGGAGACAGAAGGTTGAGAAAGGACACCTGGTAAAGCCCCTTCCCTAGTCAATGGTGTTCCTCAAACCTCTTCAGCTTGAGTCCCAGAGGCAAAGCTGGCTCCACCCCTTCCCAGAGGAACCTGCACCCAGGTAACATGATGCCCTGCTGAGGTGACAGCAGTCACTTAACTCCTTCCTAGCTGAACCTTCCAACATCACCAACACATCCCAAGGGTTCCATATAGAAAGCTCCCACCCACCCCAAGAGCCCTGGACTCTGCCCCCCACACACACACACACAGTGATTCATACTTCTGACTTCCAGGGCCCACCTAGCCACTTAAAGTCCCAAGCACTTTGCTCAGGAGCCCAAGCATCTGTCCTTCCATTTAAAAAAAAAAAAAAAAAGTAATAATAATAATGAACAGGGCTTGATGACACCTATCTGTGATCCCAGCATTCAAGAGGCTGACCCTGGGGGATCTCCAACAGTTTTGGACTAAATAATGAGTCCAAGACCAGCATTAACAGCATAGTGAGACCCTATCTCAAACAAACAATCTAAAACCAAGTGTGACAGAAAGACACTGTTTATTTCAAATTGGGGTGGTTCCCACAGTGTCTGAGAAAATAAATAACCCCGGTAGCTGCCTCTATCCCAGGGTTTCAAGGTCACAAGGTTACAGTCACAACAGCCCAGAGGGGACAGGAGCCCAGGAATCCTAGCAGGCCCTGAAGCCTGTTGCTCACTTGCTGAGCAGGAGGCTGGCGCGCAGAACACGGGGCACACGGCGGATGGTTAGTGAGACTCGGGTGCCGCGCACCAGGCGGGCTCCGGGCTGTGCAGACTGGCAGGCGGCTGCGTTGGCTGGCAGCGAGGTGGTATCCAGTGTGTCTACGGGGGCAGCTGCGATCCCATGCAGGAGGTGTGTGTAGGCAGTGCCTCGGAGCACCAGTAGGCTGCAGGGCTCCAGCAGCAGTGAAGTGGTGGGCCTGGGCGGTGGCCGGGGCTGCAGGGCAGGTTGATGGTCAGTGGGTATCCAGAGACCAGGGAGGGTGAAGTCAGTAGGCTTCCGGGGACCAGAGGACTAGGGTCAGCAAGTCCTCAGGGCAAAGGCTGAGCAAAAGGCTAGCTCCAGGGATACAGACATTGGTGGCTGAGGAATGAAAAATCTGGATTTCCAGACCAGGACTACTGGGCAGGGAAGAAAGGGCCAGGGGTCAGCAGGCCTTCTAAGGAGGGCAGGAACAAAGACATAGATGGGGATGTTCAAGGATCAGCAGGGTGTGGCAGCTGAGACAGAGATCAGCTGTCCCAGAACACCTGGGCAGAACTGGATGGTGAAACATAGCGGAGGGCGGACCAGGTGAGGACAGTAAGGAAGAGGTCAGAGGGAGTGTGATATCCAAGGACATTAGAGGACACTTGCAGAAGGAGGCATGTCAGAGTATCCAGAGCCACACAGGACTAAAGGGATATCCTGAGTAATGGGGATCTGTGAACATTGGGGTATCAGAAATGTATGGCATAGACAGTTCCTACACAAAGTTCCTACACATGTGACAAGGAGCAAGGAGAATCTTGGGGTGTCCCACACTGCAGATCACATTACTGGAGTGGCAAGATATCAGTGTTGCAGTGGTGGGCAGTCAGGACATGTGGGAGGATCCTGAGGCACACATGAATAAATGATATTGGAGTCTCTGATAGCAAGATATCTGTTGATATATTGGGGAGCCCTAAATGGGTATGTGGACCTTGGGCTCCACACAGAGGGTGTGGAGTCAGGGGGTCTGTAAAGTACCAGGGTTATCCACTCAGCAGGGAGGAATACTGGAGTATCTATGGATATCATGGCAGTTGAGTTGGGTGTCCAGGAGGAAGTAGGTGTGCCCCATAAGAGGAGGTGTCTAGGTATTAGGGATACCTCAAAGGCAGGTGGGATCTGGTCATTCTGGAGGATGTTGGATGTCACAATGCACTGAGAGCTTGGAGCAACATTTTGGGGCCCACCTGTTCTGAGATATCGTCGTCCTCTGGTTGCCGTGGCTTGTAGAGATCCAGCATGGTATGGGAACCCAGGCTGATGGTGCTGACAGTCGGGTAGTAGAGTGGTCCATCCTCATGGGGCTGGAGAGTGGACACCAGGGCTGGGCAGGGCAGGAGTGTACCTCCCCACCCTCTGGGTCAAAGCAGGGCTCCCAAGCTGGGACAGGGAGATGAATGCTGGATGGGGTTATGTGGCTGCTCCATGAGTGTGAGGTGGGTATGCATGACGCCCTGTCCCCTGATAGTTCAGAGGTCTGGGAGGAGCTGGTTACTGTAAGAGCTGGGCTAAGGGTATGTGGTTACCATGATGCCCTCCCCAGGCAGATACTGGTTCACGAGGACATGGTTAGCTGGGAGACCCCCAAAAAGGCTGAGGTCAGACACCTTATCCACGTAGCGCTGGAGCCATGGGGGCAGCCGCTCAAGGACCATCCCACGGGGATGAGGGAGCCCACCTGGAGAGTGCAATGGGGTCCTGAGGATACCCCACCAAGGAGCCCTGAAGCCCCCATGAGGGATATCCCAGTGGCTAGAAGCACCCTGACCCTGAGTGATCCTGATTCTTTGGAAATCACCAGTGGTCCCTTCAAAGGTTCTTTGACTTTTGCGGACCACTGGACCCTGAGAGATAACTCCTAATTCACCAGGAAATCTCTAACCTCTGAGGACCTCCACTGACCCCTCAGAATACTCTTGGCTCTTAGAACCCCTGGAACCCTCAGGGATCTCTCCTTCCATGTCTTAAAACTACTAGAATGAGCTCTCTGCCCAGCTCACATTCCAGAATCACTCATGCCCCAGCCAGGGACACTTACCCCAGTTCTGTAACTTCCTCCCAGACAGCTGGGTCCACTTTGGCTTTGGGGCATTGTGAACCTAGGAGGTGGAGAAGGGATTGCTCCTTTTTTAGGACCATCCCTCTGTGACTCTCCTACCCAGACTAACACAGGGTGCTCTGCCAGGGATTGAAATGAGTTGTCTGAGTTGGGTTCATTCTCTGAGGTAATATGTTCATAGGATTTTTTTTTTCCCTTGGGAGGCCTTTGGTCCCAAAGCAGACAGGTGTCCATCAGGGTTGAGAAAAGGAATGTGGGCTGCACAATCATGGTCTGAATCTACTCAGAGCTCTGGGACCAGCCTAGCCTCTTTCAGTACAGAAAATATTTTGTACTCTGGTTTCCTGATTCTTGGGCTAGGAATAGCCTGAGGTCTGGAATCTTCTTGTTCCTATTGCCCAGGGGAGACAGCGTGCTAAGGCGTACTATCAGTACAGTAAGGAAAATATTTTTAAAATCCTCCACTGCCAAAATCCAGTGTCTAGAATAGACTATCTCAGTGTAAGAAACCTATACTCTAGTTGATAATCTCATCCTCAGTGTGGTTATGGGACTGTCCTGGTATATATGAGTCTAGGGATTTCAAAATATGTAAAATTTTCAATCCAAACCAGGCATGGTGGCACAAGCCTATTTCCCAGCACTCAGGAGGCTAAAGCAGGAGGATCACGATGAGTTTGAGGCTAGCCTGGCTACATAATGAGTTTAAGAACAGTCTGAATTACCAAGTGAGACCCTGTCTCAAAAAGAAAAAAGATAATTAAAATCCAAAAAACCCAGAGTTCCAGTATGGGCTATCTCAGCCCAAGAGCCAATTTCTGCAGCTAACTTGTTCCTGGGACTCAAGCTCAAGTGAGTTACCCCCGCAGAGACATTTGTGCTCTATAACTATGACTCTGGGGCTGTAAAAGGATATGCCAGTGCAGGGACTCTGACTTTTTATAAATTCTTCCTTCTATAAACCTTAAGAATAGAATATGGACTGGGCCATTTAGAACTTGTTAACCTTGTTCCTCAGTCTATATTTATAACCTCCTTTGAGGTAGGATTTTTGCCAGGTGTAGTGACACCTGCCTGTAATCCCAATACTCTGGGAGGCTGAGGCAGGAGTATCAGGAGTTTGAGCTCTGCTTAGGCAATTTAGCAAGACCTGTCTTATAAGATAGATGATAGATAGATAGATAGACACATAGATACATAGAAGATAGCACAATTGGAGCAAGGCATGATGATGCATGTCTGAAATCCCACTACTCCACAGGCTGAGTAGGAGGAATGCAAGTTTGGGGCCAGCCTGGACAAATTTACTGATACCCTATTCATAGTTAAAAACAAAAAAGATTGAAACTATAACTTGGTGCTCTCTGGGTTCTATAAATAAGTAGTACTGGAAAAAAAAAGATAGTAGCATTGGGTCCTTGGTAGAGCATTTGCTGGCAGTGGGGCTATCTCAGTAGAAGGAGTATGCATTTCATAACTTCTTCATTCCCAAGACTCTGGGTTACAGTGGGCTATTCCTGCACAAGGAATCTGACATACATAGTACCATCCTTGCTTTAGAGGCTAGACTGGGTTACCTCAGTACAGGGAGTCCAACTTTCATAATAAGCACTTCCTTTCTAGGAATGAGTTTGGTTTCCGTAGACCCCTTAGAAAAAGCCCTTTCTGACAGGCCCTAGCAGTTCTTGAGAGAACAAGGAGAATGGAAGATGGGTGCTATGTATATCACACCCTCTTCTCTGACAGGTTTTTTTTTTTTTTTTTTTGGTACCAGGGATCGAACTCATGACCTCACGCTTGCCAGGCAGGCGCTTAAGCCACTGAGCTAAATCCCCGGCCCCCGTCTGACAGGTTTTCACTTGCAGCCTTGAGGGGTCTCATACAGAGGCTAGGGGTTGAAGAGAGACATGGGAAGAGGGGAAAGCAGACTAGAAGGCACTGGGGTCACCTGTCGAAGCAAATATTCCTCCTCTTCTTTGGAGATGAAGTCAGGGACATAGTAGATTACAGGTGGTGCCTGCAATGGAGAGACACCTCTGAAGATGTAGGCCTTTGACCCATATAGGGGATCTACCATCACTGAGCAATCCCTCACTCTGGGGAGAGGCTAAGGATGTCTTCAGATGGGACAGGGTCTGAAGTCAAGGGACCCATGCCCATTCTAGGGTGGGCCTGAGAGTGGGGCTGGACTCTAAGGGTAAAAATGAATTTGGAGGGAGGAGACAGTTCCAACCCATGGACCCAGGAGTCACCCTGCTCATCCCACCCCACCTCCCACTCTCTAACCCCCACTTTCACCCTCTGCATCCCCAGTCCTGACAACCTGGTCCACCCTGAATGGTTCCAGAGCTGAAACCCTGTCGTCCTCCTCCTCCATTGACAGCAACTGCTTGCACCCAGTCCTGTGGGGAGAGAAGGACATAATGAAATCACTAAGCCTCCCATCCTCTGGCCATGATCCATCCTACCACCTGATCAAGGGCCAAGGCCTCACCTCAGCCCTCCTGGGAAACTCAGCCTCTAAAACTCTCTGGAAGCCACACAATGAGCCCCACCCCGCCCCCAGGAGCCCTGTTCAAACACAATGAGCACTCAGCACACTTCTCCGACACTCTCCACTGCATGCTCATCAAACTACGGAGTAGTTGCCCTCTCAAGTCTCAGAGAACATCCTCTGACGCCACACAGGGAGCCTTTCTAAAAGCTCTCAGGACTACACCCCAAAGCCCCACTGAATACTGATACCCCATTCTAGGCCTGCAACCATGAGCACGGCTCTCTAACACTCAGAGCCTTACCAACCCTCCTCTGGCCTCAGGCCTTTTAGATGTCTCATTCTGAGCATCCGTCTGGCGCCTAGTCTGCAGCTTCTTCTCAGACATGTCCACTTTCAGCCTCCTCGGAAGCTCTTCCCCTGGACTCCTTCAGATGGAACTAACTCTGGGTCTTAAACCTTAGCTTCCCGAATCCCTCAGACTCCGATTCTGAATCCTTTAGAGTTCCACGTTGAGCCCCGTAGGACTCCCATTGAGCTTCCCAGGATCCCTACTCCCAGCCCTCTTGGACACTTCTCTCAGCCCCGGTCACCCCAAAACTGACCGTCTACCGGTGTCCCCTCCAATTTCCAGATTTCAACACCCCCCAACCCCCTTCCAATCCACTTCCGCCCTCACTTGTTTGACGAAGGAGCCGCAAGCCAATGGAAACGCTCAGAGGTTGTAATGGTCCGCTTTCCAGCCAATCCACGCTCTCATTCAGTATTTGCCCGGCCCCTTAGCTTCGATCAAGGATAGGGGGAAATCCCTAGCCTCTGAGCCATTGGGGATTTAGTGGAGGCGGGCCTTATCTGGCACAGACCAATCGGGACAGAACCGAAGCTGTCCACGCTCAGGAGTGGGTCCTCGGGGGCTGCTTCGAGAAAAGTACTTGTTAGATGTTCTTTCCGCAAAGTAGGCCATTCAATGCCCGTGACGCGGAGAGGCGAGAATGAAAAAGTCTTCCTTTCCATCCTACCCCAGCAAGGATATAGAGGCAGGGCCCCCCCACCCCCCATAATCCCCGAACAATGACTTGACACAAAGAGGCCATACGTCTTTATTGAAGAGGACAGGATCATGCGGAATTTGGGGACATGCAGTGAAGGGGCAGTCGTGAGCTGTCCTTGGTGGTCGGGCCCTAGGTCCGCCCTGGACCCACGAGGCCTTCAGGTTCTCCCTCAGGCTGTTGATCTGGCCTAAGTGCTGTACAGGGCCAGTAACTCTGATTTAGTGGCTTAGACCTGTGACCAGAAGGTAGATTGAAATGGGGGCTCCAAGACTTGGGGTCCCCTGAGGGCCGTAGGGACCCTCCATGTATTAAAGATGGAAGCTTTAAGATTTGGGGTTTCCTTAGGGTGGGGGCTCTTGGGATTTGGGTTTCTTGAGGTCTGTGAATTTGGCACTGAAGTCCTCTAATTTCCAGGAATGGAAATTCCTGCTTGGAATCTCTGGGCGCCTGTGAAAAGGGCTTGAGATTCTCTGCGAGCCTGGAATACACATCCTGATTCAGTCTCCTCTATCCCAAGCACAGAGACCTCACGATTGGTGTTGCCTCGGGTTGGGGACTGAGGATTTTTAAATTTGGGATTCCCTGGGGATTTGGGGATTCCATGATTTGGGGGTCCTGGGAGTTCAAATTTTGGGGTCTTCTAAGGGCTTTAGGACTTAAGGGCACAAGAGAGAGGGGGATATATATACTCTGGGGTATAGGACCCCCAGAGCCCCAGAATGGGGTCTCCAAATTTGGGTTCCCCCAAAGGGGGAAGTCGTTACTTTAAAAAATAGAGAATTTTCTGGGGGGTCTGGCCAGCACAGGGTCTGTGGGCCATGTGGAGTGAGTTTCATACAAGGCACTGGGTTTTCTTGAGGGTACAGAGGGTAGGAAGAGTTGGGGTTCCTGTAATTAGCACTTCCAGGACTATTTTGGTGTCTGTAAATTGGGGGTGACAGTGGGCTGATTAAAGTGGGTCTCTTCTTGGGGGATAAGAACAAGATCTTTGTTAATGGAGGGAGTCTCTGATGGGGGTCTGGAGTGTCAGGGCTTTGGGGTGACCATGAGGTCACAACATCTTGACAGCACTGAAGTTAAATAGTTACATGGTCTGCTATTCTGGAGCTGTTATCTGTGTTTATTTCAAGAGGAACAGGGGAAAGGGGTATTTGTTAATGGTAGGGTTCTGATCCCCACTGATGAGTGACTCAAGAATGTCCTGTTCTAGAGCACTGTGTGGAGACAGGCTCACCATTATTTGAGGTGATGTGGAAATCTGTTAATTAGGAATCTTCTCTGAGGGGCTGGGGACAGGGGCTAACCTGAAGGTGCTACTCAGGGAATTTCTTTTCTGGGGTGACATGAGGTCTGTATTTTGGGGGAGTTGTCGTGGGGAATCTGTTAATAATGGGACCTCAGTGATCGAGGGCTGGCTAATGGGGAGTCTCTATTCTGGAAGTGTTACTGGGAATCTCTATTTCGGGTGACTGGCAGCTCCTGTGTTAGGAGATGCTGGAGGGGACTCTTGGGTCTCTGTGGTATCCAGAGCCTTTAAGACTGCATTTCTGCCCTCAGCATCCAGGGAAACCAGCAGCAGAAGAGCAACCTGAAATGAGAACCGATACTTGAGCTCAAGTGGGGGCTGAAAATAAAAGCTAAAAAAAACACATCAGTAAACACATCTAGAAGCAATCTCTAGGGTGAACCCAACACTGACTTCTAGTGACTTCAGCTTTCAGGGAACAGGTAAAGGAAACAGAACATCTCTAGTCTTTAAAGCCTAAGAGAGCAGTCAGAAGCAGAATCCCAGTTGAGGGGAGAGCAACAGTACCAGACATCCCTACACACTCATCACTTAGTATCTGTGTCCAACAGCTCTGTGAGTGCTGCTCCCTGCACATTTTGCAGGAGAAGGGGAAGAGTTGGTCACACACCTGGAGATGGAATTCTCTGATGCGATGTCCTTTGGGGTTCGGACTGTCGTAAAGGTGCGTTTAGGTTGTGTCACTGGAGAGGAGGACAGGACAGCAGGTGAGGGGACAGCAGACCTACCTATCTCCTTAATACCCACCCAGACTCCTTGTCATTAATAGCCATCCATGCTCCCTGCATCCCACATTCCTGATGTCCTTCTAGACATCTTGTCAACATTGTCCACTGTGTGTCCCCCAATACCTGCTTGAGTCCTCAGATCCCAAAGCCTGCTCAGAGCCTGTTTGTTTCCCTTTTGTTTTGCTTTGTTGTGGTAGTGCAGGAGACAGAATCCAGGGTCTCACATATGCTAGGCAAATTCTCTCCCACTGGGCTATACCCCCGGCTCTCAAAGTCTTGTTAACTTTCCCATGTCATACAGCACTTGTCCTCTTTGGGACCCTGCCTCATCATTTTCCTAGATCTTATGTCCTCAATTAAGTACCAGAGACTGTCACTAACATAAACCTGAGAACCCATAACCTCTCCCCTTATACTCAGACCTATACTTCTCCCCACATCCCAGCCCCCAACTCACTTGTCACTTGATGCACTTTTTTGGCTCCAACATTGTCCCCAGGAGGATCAGTGGATCCACCAATCCTGAGGAGATATAGGAATGGGGAATGTCAGCCACACGAGGCCAGGTCTGGCTGGGTGCTGAGCCCTAGGGGATCTAGAGGTAACTGCTAGGGTAGGGCAGGGTGACTACACTGTCTTGCTAGATCAAAAGAAGGAAACTGGGGGTAGATCGGGACTCTCTAAGTGGACCCCTGGCTTGGGGGTCACAGTTTGGGCTCACCTTTGAATGCGGGATGCTGGTGCAAAGACCCCATGCCGTGGGGGACAGGTAAAGTATCGGACACCAAAGACAGAGCCATCATGCTTGCCTGTGGGCTGGTCCAGCTCAATGCCATACCAGTAACCTGCAGCAAGAGGGTGTCAGGCTTCTTCAAAGATCTGTCTGCCACCAGCCCAGAGTCCCCATCCTTACCAGGAGCAAAATCGGTCTTCCCATAAAAGCGCACAATCCCCTGCTTCTGGCCAGCCACAAGGACTTGGTCTCCAACTTCTGCCTTGGCCCCTTCACGCTGCTGCAGGCTACCCAGAGATGGTGATGATGGGGACTTCTTCTTGCCTGGAGACAGAAAGTGAGGGGGTCAAACCCCAGATGCCAACTTCAGGGACTCATGCCACTTGGGAGAC